>OU342740.1:16946167-16972136 GCA_910589775.1 Avena eriantha
GGGTTTTCATAAAGCAGTAAACAAAGTACAAGTAAATAAAAGATAGTAGGAATAAATGCAGCAAGTGGCCCAATCCTTTATGCAGCAAAGGACAAGCCGTTGTATTACTTAAGATGACCAAACGTTCTCGAGGACACATGGGTAGACTCTCAAGTGCTTTCGCTTCATATAGTTGATTAATCTTCTTTAGCTTGCTAAGTGTTGTGTCGGTGAACCCGTGCTAATGTCAGCCCCATCCAAGACTAATACATACTTGTGATTATACCCCTCGCAAACATCCGTAAGTACAAGAAAGTAATTAAGGTAGAACCTAACCACAGCTTTAAACTCTAAGACCCTTACGTCCCTTGTGCAATGGTTTCCTAACGGGGGTTCAGGTTTCTGTCACTCCGGCAACCCCTACGATTAGTAGCCAAATACACAATGCATTCCCCTAGGCCCATATAGGTGAAGTTTCATGTAGTCGACGTTCACATGACACCACTATAAGAAGTACACCACAACTTAAATAACAATCTAGTGAATCTTTCTCAACGCACTCCACTACAACAACAAGACTTCCTCCCATGTCCTCAAGAACAAAACGAACTACGCACAAGACATCATATGGATCATGATCAGAGATGGAAATAATGATGTATACAATCTGAACATAAACAATAATTCATGGTTCACTCATAGCATCAACTACAAGGAGTAATCAACACCGGGAAAGTTTCCCCTATGAACTATGCAAGATTCAACTCAATTGTTACAGCATATGGATGGTGATGAGGGTGCTGATGGTGATGATGGTGGTGATGATGATGATGATGATCCCGATGAAGTCCAGCTTGATGATGGTGTTGATGGCGATGATCTCCCCCTCCCGGGAAGGAATTCCCTCGGCAGAAATCTGTCTGTCGGAGAGATCTTTCTCTCTCGGTGTTTTCCGCCCCGTAGAGGCGGCGGAATCTTTCTGTGGTTGCTCCCAGAGTCTTAGGGTTTCGGGAGGATGATATACGCTAGAGGGGAGAGGCTGGAGTGGGCCAGGGTGCCACACCACCACTCCCAGGCGCGCCTAGTCTTGCCCCGCGCCATGGGGTGGTGTGGGCCCCCTGTGGCCCACCTGCACTCCATCTTCTGGCATCCTTATCTTCTGGAAAAATAGGATTTTCCCCATATTTTTCCCAGAGTTTCTGATCTTCAGCGAATTTTGCCTCCAAACAGCACCATTTTCCATCAGAATCCTGACTGCAGCGGTCCCATGCTCCAAAAGTCATCAGCCATGCAAAAATAGATGAATAACATAAGTATCACCTCTAATAAGAAATATATCATGAATATAGTGAATTAAGACATAGAATAGTGATGCAAAAATGTACGTATCACTGATCCATATGTGATTTATGAAAAAGAACATACATGCAATGACTCTAGTGGATCCATATGTGGTTTGCGAAAAGAACACACTGCAATGCCTCTAGTTGTGGTTAATGAAAATAACACACATGCAATGACACTAGGGGTTCTATATGTGGTTAATGAAAGAGAACACAAATGCAATGACACTGGTGGATCCATATGTGGTTTGTGAAATGAACACACATGCAATGACTCTGGTGGGTCCATATGTAGTTTGTGAAAAGAACACAGATGCAATGACACTGGTGGATCCATATGTGGTCTATGAAAAGAACACACATGCGATGACTCTAATGGATCCATATGTGGTTTGTGAAAAGAAACAGACATGCAATGACTCTAGTGGATCCATATGTGTTTTAGGAAAAGAACACACATGCAATGACTCTAGTTGTGGTTAATGAAAAGAACACACATGCAATGACACTAGGGTATCCATATGTGGTTGATGAAAAGAACACACTGCAATGACACTCGTAGATCCATATGTGGTTTGTGAAAAGAACACACATGCAATGACTCTAGTTGTGCTTTATGAAAAGAACACACATCCAATAACTCTAGCTATGGTTTATTAAAAGAACACACATGCAATGACAGTGGTGGATCCATGTGGTTTGTGAAATGAACAGACATGCAATGACTATGTTGGATCCATATGTGTTTATGAGAAGAACATACATGCAATGACTCTGGTGGATCCATATGTGGTTTGTGATAAGAACACACATACAATGACACTAATAGATCCATATGTGGTTTACTAACAGAACACACATGCAACGACACTGGTCAATCCATATGTTGTTGTGAAAAGAACACACATGCAATGACTCTAGTTGTGTTTTATGATAAGAACACACATCCAATGACTCTAGCTGTGGTTTATTAAAAGAACACACATGCATTGACACTGGTGGATCCATGTGGTTTATCAAAGAACAGACATGCAATGACTCTGGTGGATCCATATGTGGTTTATGAAAGAACAAACATGCAATGACTCTGGTGGATCCATATGTGGTTTGTGAAAATAACACACATGTAATGATGCTATCTGTGGTTAATGAAAAGAACACACATGCAATGACACTACTAGATCTATATGTGGTTTGTGAAAAGACACACATGCAATAACTCTAGTTGTGGTTTATGAAAAGAACACATATCCAATGACTCTAGATGTGGTTTATTAAAAGAACACACATGCAATGACACAGCTTGATCCATGTGCTTTATGAAAAGAACAGACATGCAATCACTCTGGTGGATCCATATGTGGTTTATGAAAAGAATATACACGCAATGACTCTAGTGGATCCATACGTGGTTTCTGAAAAGAACACACATGCAATGACTCTAGTTGTGGTTAATGAAAGAACAAACATGCAATGACAGTGGTGGATCCATATGTGGTTTGTGAAAAGAACACACATGCAATGACACTGGTGGATCCATATGTGGTTTGCGAAAAGAACATAAATGCAATGAAACTAGTTGTGGGTTTATGAAAAGAACACACATCCAATGACTCTAGCTGTGGTTTATTAAAAGAACACACATGCAATGACACTGGTGGATCCATGTGGTTTATGAAAAGAATAGACATGCAATGACTCTGGTGGATCCATACGTGGTTTATGAAAAGAACAAACATGCAATGACTCTAGTGGATCCATATGTGGTATGTTTAAAGAACACACATGCAATGAATCTACCTGTGGTTAATGAAAATAACACACATGCAATGACACTGGTGGATCCATATGTGGTTGTGAAAATAACACACATGCAATGACTCTAGTTGTCGTTGTATTGGGAACGGCAGTACCTGAGGAGGTTAGATAGAGGTGTGGGGACTAGCAGGGAAGCTATCGATGGCGTCCGCAGGCGGGATGGATACAACCGAGCGTAGCGGGACGCAAGAAGTACCCAGGTTCAGGGCCCTCGGGGTGAGGTAAAGCCCCTACTCCGGCCGGATGTGGCTATGTGGAATACCAGGACTACAAGTGCTCCTTGAGCTGTATATGATAGCTACTGCTTTAAATGCTGTAAGACCAACCCTTTCTACTAAGGCCTTGCCTCTCTTTATATAGGCAGAGAGTCAAAGATCTCATTGGCTAGTCCGACTGGCGGGCCCCACAGGCGGGTCCCAGCCGACTAGTCATCCACAGTGTCCGGTATGGCTTGTCCTGTCGTAGTACGAGCGGTATGGCTGTCGTAGGCACAGTGGACGTCGTGCGAGCCTGTCGACAGCACCGGCCACTGTTCCTTCCTGCGTCACCCACGCGAAGTCTTCGGTATGGCCGGGTAGTTGCCAGTCTTGTCCCATTGATACACGCGAAGTCTTCGGCGTCAGCAACCGGCCACTGATACACACGTCGCCCTGTCCCATTGATTGAGTCCGCTATGTAGCCGTATCCGGCTGCCTCCTGCTGATTCGGCTACCAGGGGATACCCGGCCTGTCCTGCCTTGTCCAGTTGCCTCTGTCAGCCGGACGCGATCCGACTGTCTTGTTTCTTATTCGGTTGGGGTACCCGGGGATCATCCCCCTGACACTAGCCCCCGATCGCGTGTGGATTCCGCCTTTAGACAAATGTGCGCGCGCTTCCTCTTGTTTTTGAATTTGCGTCCGGCTGAGCTTGGCGGTTGCGCTACCCGTGATGTCCGTGCTGACGCTGGCCACGCGCGCGCACGCGCCATCATTACTCTGCGGCGGGCAGCGTAACGTCCCGTCGCACATCGCCTCGGGAAGCTGCTGTTCGGCGCTTCGGTTCCCGCTCCAGGATCTTCTGTGCGTCCTGCTCCGGCACATGGGATCTTAGGCGGCGGTTGGGGTGTGGGTCGCCCGGATGCGCGCCACGTGCCCCGTCGACGGTTGCCCTTCTGGCTCTTTAAAGGGACGCCGCGGGGGAGGCGATTTCCTTCCTTCGCTCCCCCGCTGCAGTTCCTTCTTCCTCGCGTGCTCCTATTTCCGTGCTTTTGCTCTCTGCGCCGCCCGCTCGCCGTTGTCGTCGTTACGGGCCAACGTCGCTGCTCCCCTCAACCGGAGATGGCCGCCGACCGCGGGGCCTGGTGCGGCTCCGCCGTCACCGAGGACCAGATCGCGAAGTACCGCGCTACCCGCGTCCTCCCGCCGGCGGAGGAGGTGGCGGTGCGGCTGGTGCCGGCCGGGGAAGTGTCGCCGCATCCGGAGGAGGGCAAGCGCATCATATTCCTGTCCCATCTGGCCCGCTGGTTCGCCCTTCCGGTGAACCCGTTCCTCTTGACCTTCCTTGCCTTCTTTGACCTTCATCTCCACCACCTCGGCACCAACGCAATCGGAACGTTGGCGCATTTCGTTGCATTATGCAAGAGCTATCTCGGGATCCAGCCGGATCTCGGGCTCTTCTGCCGGCTCTTTCGAGTCCGGCCGCAGGTGCAGTTCACCCAGGGGCCCTTAGTCGTCTGCGACGGCGCCTCCATTTACTCCCGCTTGCAGACCGGCTACCCCAAGTTCCTTCTTCACGATACGGTGCGACTGTGGCAGCAGTCGTACTTCTACGTGAAGAACCTCACCAATGTCGCCCGAATCAATCTGCCGGCCTTCCAGGACATCGAGTCCAGCCGGTAGAAACTGGGACTTGAAGTTCCACGGTGACAAGGCGGAGACGAACGAGCTGCTGAAGAGCATGCGCTCCCTCGTCCACTGCCGGCTGACTGGCCTGGACGTCACTCTCAGCTGGATGTCCCGGCTGATGATGCCGTTGCAGCAACGAGCACACAAGATGTGCTACTATGCGGGCCGGCTGGACACGACCAGGCTGTCACGCCACGATCCCCCGCTACCACAACCTGAAGGAGTGGGTATGGACGATCACCAAAGAGCGGCTGCCGGAGAACTGGAAGTTCAGCCTGGCGCCGTATACGCGGGAGAACCGCGCGCCTCGGGTAAGCTCTTCTAGCCGGATGCACTTTTGATGTCTTCTTGTTCTTGTTCCTTGTCTTTGTCTGGCTGACTTTTGTGTTCGGTAGAAGTTCCCCTGCATCATCCGCGAGGAGGGCGCGGTGGCCCTCGAGGAGTTCGTGCCCAACCTGCCCGAGCTGCGCGCCCGGCGGTCCGGCGAGGAATCGGATGGGGATGGCGACGCCTTCCCCAGTCGGAACGACGAGCCGGCCGCCGACCCGCACTCGGAGGTGCACGAGGAGGAGGCCGTGCCGACCGTGGAGCCGGCGACATGCTCCACGATGGACGGGGGAGCGGGTGGGAGCGGCTCTAGCCGCTCCGGCTCCCGCCGCCCGCGGCAGAGGAGCCGGCGCCCAAGAGGAGCCGGTCCGGCGCCCCGCCGCCAAGCCGGTTCGGCACCCTGCCGTCAAGCCGTCTTGGCCGGAAGAAGGGGCCGCCTCCTGTGGTGACAGGGTATGTTCCTTCTCCCCCTTTCCTTCTGTCTGTTTGCCTTTTTCCTCCTTTTCTGACTTTGGCTTGTTTTGCTCCATTCTTCCTCGCTTTTTCCTTAGCACGCTCGTTTCCTTTGGAGCCGCGAGCCCGGCTCGCGCGCCCGCCGGGTCGCCGCCCCGCACCCCGACTGCGCCGACCAGCGCTCCTCCTTCCTCTGAGGCGCAGCCTTCGCCTCCCCTTCGGGCTGAGCCGACTGACCCCCCCAGCCGGAAGTCCCCTAGTCGGAGGCGAGGTCCTCCCAGCCGGAAGGCTCCTCCGCAGGCGCACGGGGGGCTGCTGGCAAGGAGCTCGTTGTCGTTGGCGACGGAAACTCCGACGAGGAGCCCGGGGAGGAGTGGCAGGCAGCGGTGGTCGCGGCGAAGGAGTCCCTGGCCGTCAACACCGTGGATGACGACGCTTCTTCCGCTGCCTCGCTGTCGGACCTTGCCGCCACGCTCGAGCTGGCGGTGAAGGAGATCCGGCTGCTGGAGGCCACAGCCGGCGGGAACCGGTCGTTAGAGCAGAAGCTCGCTGCCGCCAACGGGACCTCCCAGAGTAAGTTCACTTTATCCGACTCTTTCCCTTTTTTTGGGGGGGGGGGGTACTGATAGCCGGTTTGTTGTAGCCATCCTCGTGTGCGCTCAGCACGAGATGGATCGCTTGAAGAAGGCGAACGACTGGTTGAGCAAGTCCAACTCCACTCTGCGGCTGCAGAACAAGGACTGGCACGCACGGGTGGACGGTCTGGAGGACACCATCAAGGAGCGCAACGCCTCGTTCGCCAGCCGGACCAAAGCTTTCTCCCTTCTCGAGGCCCAGAACAAGGACCAAGAGAAGGAGATCAAACGGTTGGCGCTCAAGGATAAGGCGCTGGTGGAGGAGCTGATGCAGGTCGGCCACACCACCAAGGGTGTGTTTTCTTTCCGTCTTCTTTTGTTTCCGGATCCAGTAGACGGATCTGACTTCTCTTTGCTGGCCTACAACCGGCTGCAGGAGAATTGGCCAGGAGCATAGCCTACGGCCTAGGAGCTCGTCGTCCTTCTTGGCGAGGAGGCTACCAAGCTTCGCCAGGCGGCGAGGGACGTCTTCTCCTTTGTCTGGCCGGAGGCTCCGGTCCCAGAGACAATGGCGCAGCTGGCTGCGAAGGTGGGAGAGGTGCCGGCTGCGGTGGACCGGCTACGGGATCTGTCTGCACGAGCCGGAGCGGAGATGGCCTTGGCCTTGATGCTCTCCTGGTACAAGGATGCCCGCGTCGAGAAGATCGACGGAGGCTTCCGTGCCGGGGCTGATCTTGCCGCCATCCGCCAAGCCCATCCGGAGCTCCGCGGGTCCGCCATCAAGATCGCCGACTATGTGGACCCCGACGAGGTCCTCTCCGACTTGAAGTTTGTTGGCACTCCTGATGTGGAGGTCCCGATGCCGCTGCCTGCCAGTGCTAGAACCGGATCAGACTCCGCGCCTCCTCCGCCGCCCGAAGCTTCCGCTGGCCAAGATCTCCCTCACGGCGAGGGTCCTGCCGCCTAGATATCGCCCCGGGATGCCGGGTGTAATTGTCTTGTGTTGTACACTTGTGAACCTTGTCTGTTTGTGCTGGCTATCTTTGACGCCGGGTAAGTTGCGAGAGCTTGGTCTCTCTTTTGCTTGTTATTGTTGAGATCCTTTTTCCTTACTTGTGCGTTGAGTTTCTTTTTGCCATTTTGCCCGGATAACCTACACCTCCAGTGGGGGCGCGCAAGCGCACCCACTGGGTGTAGCCCCCGAGATTCGCAGTAGTTGGCGAAGGCAGGTGCTTCGAATCTTCCTTCTTTCCCAGTTCTTCTGTATTTATCCGACTAGACTCGTCTTAGTCAGTTGCTTTTGCTGGCTGAACCCTTTTAGCTGGGGGAACTAACATTCTAGTGGGGGCGCGCGAGCGCACCCACTGGGTGTAGCCCCCGAGATTCGGAGTAGCTGACGTAGCCAGGTGCTTCGAATCTTCCTTGTCTTTTTCTTGCTCCAGCCCTTGCCCTCACCTAGGCTCCGAGTGGCCGGCTAAACGCCTTTTAGCCGGTCGGGAACCATAAGATTCCACTGGGGGCGCGCGAGCGCACCCAGTGGGTGTAGCCCCCGAGATTCAGAGTGCTTGATGAAGGCAAGGACTTCGAATCTTCTTTCCTTCTCCTGGAATCTAACTCTAAGTAGTCGGACGCACGTACGTACGCATACACACATGCCCACATAGGTTAGTAGGTTAGTCTGCCAAATTGTAGCCGGAAAACGGCTTGTTTTTTCGAAAACTGGCCTGTCCCTTTCTAGACACTTAGTTGCTTTCCCGTGCGCTCTGCTGTTTTCGTTGCGTCCTTGCCGGGCAGCTGGGTTGCGGTCTACAGCCGGAATCAAAGGGAGCTGACAGTACATTGCGCACGGTACTAAAGGCTTAGCAGCTGGATTGGTTCGAGCTAGTTGCAGGGCCAGAACACCCGATCTGTCGCGTCTCCTCCCCGTTTTCGTGTGGGATGCCTCGGGCTTTTGCTCTTGCTAGCCGGACATGCGGGTTGCAGTCTGTAGCTGAGACGAAGAGTGGGCCTCTGATATCGTCGCACAGTACTCAGTCGGTTTGTTGACTTAGCAGGCCGGGCCAGACGGCGAGCCCCGGGTAGGGGTTGCCGGAGCCGGAAAATAACAACCGGAAAACAGGTGCATACATATTTCTGGCAAGGAGCCCCCGAGATTCTCGTGGGGGTCCGTATTTTTATTCGTAGGGGTTTCGGGATACATACACTGTCCGGCGACTAGGTGTAAAATGGGCGCAGCAGGGCCGCGTTCCAGGGATGCTCGGTCTCCTCGTCTGATTTGTCCATTTTGTTCTTGCACGGCTGCTGCGCGTCGATGAGGTAGTAGGAGTCGTTGGGTAGTGCCCGGCTGATGATGAAGGGGCCCTCCCAGGGTGGTGATAGCTTGTGCATGCCCTTCGTGTCTTGCACCAGCCGGAGAACCAGGTCGCCCTCGCGGAATGCGACTGGGCGGATCCGGTTTGAATGGTAGCAACGTAGTCGCTGCTGGTACAGGGCTGATCTGGACAAGGCCAGCTCGCGGGCCTCCTCCAGGAGGTCCACTCCGTCCTCCCGCGCCTCCTGGTTGGCTTTTTCGTTGTAGAGGAGCTTGCGAGGGGAGTCGAACTCGATGTCGGCGGAGAGGACGGCTTCCGATCCGTAGACCAGGAAGAACGGCGTTTAGCCGGTTGACCTATTTGGCGTGGTGCGGAGGCTCCACAGCACAGCCGGAAGTTCTTCGATCCAACATCCGGGTGAACGCTCCAACGGCTCGATGAGACGTGGCTTGATGCCGGCTAGCACTAAGCCGTTTGCTCTTTCGACTTTCCCGTTGGATTGCAGGTGTGCGACGGAGGCGAGGTCCAGCCGGATGCCCTTGTTGCTACAGAACCGGGCGAAGGCCCCCTTGGCGAAGTTCATGCCGTTGTCGGTGATGATGCTGTTGGGGTAGCCGAAACGGTTGATGATGTCGGTGAAGAAGGTGACAATCGTCGCCCTGTCCAGCTTTCGGATAGGCTTGGCCTCGATCCACTTCGTGAACTTGTCCACCGCCACCAGCAGGTGGGTCATGACCGCGCGTGCTCGCCTGAAGGGACCGACCATGTCAAGGCCCCAAACCGCGAACGGCCAGGTGATCGGTATGGTCTTGAGTACCGAAGTTGGCCTGTGCCTGAGCTGCCCGAAGCGCTGGCACCCATTGCATGCACGGACCAGCTGCTCAGCGTCCTCGAGGGCGGTGGGCCAATAGAAACCATGGCGAAATGCCTTGGCGACTATCGCCCTTGACAAAGCATGGTGCCCGCACTCGCCCTGGTGGATGTCCTCGAGTAGCCGGTGGCCCGTATCCGTATCAACACATATTTAGAAGATTCCGGATACACTACGCTTGTATAGCTCGCCGTTTATGATGGTGTATGCGTGCGCGCGGTGCCGTATTTGCCTGGCCTGCACCTCGTCGTCCGGAAGTTCTCCATTGGCGATGTAGCTCATGAAGGGTTGTGCCCAGGATGGCACTTCCCGAATGACGAGGATGCTCACGTTCTCCAGTTGACGGGTGTCTGGGGGTCGTCCGGTTGGCGTATCCGGAGAGGCAGCCCCCGAGCAGCTAGGCGAGCCGGCATCCCCCGGGCCTTGCGAGCCGGAAGGTGCTGCCCGGCTGGAATTGGTGCGGGTCTTCTTTTTTGGTGGTTCTGCCGGCTCTGCTTCTGCCGTTCCGTCGGCCGGAACGGTTCCTGCCCAGACGATGGAGTCCGATTCTGGCGACGGGTTGATGGATGGCTTGCGTAGGTGCTCCAAGGACACCCATGGTGGGATGGCCTGCCTAGTGGATCCTATCTTGGAGAGCCCGTCGGCTGCCTCGTTGTTGACACGGGGGATGTGGTGAAATTCGCACCCGTCGAACGAGGCGCTGAGCTTCTGGATGTGGAACCGGTAGAGAGCCATGTTTGCGTCTCTGGCGTCCCATTCCCCGGATACTTGCTACACCACCAAGTCCGAATCGTCGAAGCACAGGATCCGGTTGATACCGACATCCCTGGCCAGCCGGTGTCCGTGCGCCAGTGCCTCGTATTCAGCTACGTTGTTGGAAGCCTTGAAGTGGATCTGTAGTACATACTCCAGCCGGTCTCCCTTGGGCGAGGTGAGCACGATGCCGGCTCCCAAGCCCCCGAGCATCTTTGATCCGTCAAAGTGCATCCGCCAATGGTCCGAATCCGGAACTGATGGGAGATACTGGGTCTCGGCCCAGTAGACGAGGAAGTCCGCCAACGCTTGCGACTTGATCGTGAGCCGGGGCTCGTACTGGATGGAGTAGGCGGCAAGCTCGATGGCCCACTTGGCGACTCGGCCGGTGGCGTCCTTGTTGCCGATGATTTCCGAAAGGGGTGTAGTGCACACGACCTTAATCGGATGATCCTGGAAGTAGTGCTTGAGCTTCTTGCATGCCAGGTACACGCCGTAGCACATCTTCTGGTAGTGGGGTAAGTTCTGCTTGGAGAGGGAGAGAACCTCGCTGAGGTAGTAGACGGGCCTCTGAACCGACTGAGCCTTGCCTTCCTCGGGGCGCTCCACCACCAGGACGATGCTGACGACCCGGCTGATGGCTGCTATATAGAGCAACATCGGCTCCTTACTAGCCGGCGTGGCTAGAACCGGTGCTGTGGATAGCATGCGCTTGAGGTCGTGAAACGCGGCGTCGGCCTGCGAAGTCCAGGAGAACTTGTCCGTCTTCTTCATCAGTTGGTACAATGGGAGTGCCTTCTCCCCCAGCCGGCTGACAAAACGACTGAGGGAAGCAAGGCATCCGGTGAACTTCTGGAATCCAAGCAGGTTCCTGGGCGGTTGCATCCTTGCGATGGCCGCGATCTTCTCTGGATTTGCCTCGATACCTCGCTGTGAAACGAGGAAACCGAGGAGCTGACCGGATGGTACCCCAAAGACGCACTTCTCTGGGTTCAGCTTCATCCGGTACTAGCGGAGGTTGCCAAATGTTTCTCCTAGGTCCTCGAGGAGGGTGCGCTTCTCCTTGGTCTTGATAACCACATCATCCACGTAAGCGTGCACGTTTCGTCCTATCTGCGAGTGCAAGCATTTCTGCATACATCGCTGATAGGTGGCGCCTGCGTTCTTTAGGCCGAAAGGCATGGTTACATAGCAGAAAGCCCCATAGGGGGTGATAAATGATGTCGTAATCTGATCAGCCGGGTTTAGCCGGATCTGATTGTACCCGGAATAACAATCTAAAAAAGACAACAAATCACAGCCAGCCGTAGAATCGATGACTTGATCGATACGGGGCAAGGCGAAGGGGTCCTTAGGGCACGCCTTGTTCAGGCTGGTGCAGTCGCTACACATGCGCCAGGTCTTGTTCTTCTTCAGTACCAGGACTGGGTTCGCCAGCCAGTCCGGGTGGTATACTTCCATGATGAACTCGGCTGCAAGGAGCCGGGCGATCTCGTCACCGATTATCTTTCTCTTCTCCTCTGCGAACCGGAGCAGAGGTTGCTTGACCGGCTTGGCATCCGGACTTACGTGAAGTGAGTGCTCGGCGAACTCCCTCGGCACACCCGACATGTCCTTGGGGGACCACGCGAAGATGTCTCGATTCTCACGGAGGAAGTCGACGAGCGTGCCTTCCTATTTGCTGTCCAAGCCGGCGCCAATGGTGACGAACTTGGTCGGATCGGAGGGGTCGAGCAGGATCCTCTTCGTCTCCTTTGCCGGCTGGAAGGCTCCTTCTCCCACCGGCTTGCTACTAGCCAGAATGTCCTGCTGGGCCATGGCCAGATTGCGCATGATCACACGCTTCTCCTTAGCTATGATGAGGGCCTCTGCCAGTTTGGAACCGGCTGAGGCGCACTCCATCGATCGCCTGAAGCAGCCGGCGACGGTGATCATGCCATGGGGTCTCGGCATCTTCGTCTTGAGGTAGGCGTAGTGGGGGATGGCCATGAACTTGGCGAGGGCGGGGCGCCCGAGGAGAGCGTGGTAGGAGCTCGCCAGATTTACCACCTCGAACCAGATTGGTTCACGGCGGAAGTTCTCCTCGGTCCCGAAAATGACGTCCAGCTGGATTTTCCCCAGCTGGGCGCAGGCTGGCCCCGGCAGTACGCCGTGGAACGTCGTGGTAGTCGGGCACAGGTCGCTTTCGCGAATGCCCAGCTTCTCTAGCGAGGACTGGTAGAGGAGGTTGAGGCTGCTGCCTCCGTCGATGAGGATGCGCAAGAATCGGCAAGTGCGCGCGTTGGAGACGATGAGGGGGTCGAGTACCATGGCGTAGCCCTCGGGAGTCGGTAGATGCTCAGGCTGATCCGCCCGGCTCCAGGTGATAGGAGTTTCCGCCAGTTCAGATACTGGGGGACAGGAGAGGCGATGGTGTTGACCTCCTTGGAGCGTCGCCTGCGGTTGTGCTTGTCGTCCTGCTCCGTCTCGAAAATGTGGTAGGCGGCGTGCGGCTGGGGGTAGCCATTGTTGTTGCCGCCGTTGCTGCCGTTGCCATCATTGCCGGCTCCCCTAGCCGGTGGTGGAGGTCCGCCTGGTGGGGGAGGCGGGGGACGCGGCTGGTTGCCCTGGTCCTTTAGCTGGCGGGTCTAGCTGCAGTTCCGGGTGGTGTGCGTAGCCGGCTTGAAGGGACCGCTATGCCACTTGCACAGGCCATCGAACATCTGGTCGAAGGTGAGCCGTGGCTTCTGCCTCCTTGCTTCATTAGCCGGCGCGTCGGGCGCGCCCTCTACAGCATTGACTTGCCGCGCGTGGTAGCGAGGCTTCTGCTGTCCGGCCTAGTGGTCCCCATGGAACCGGTTGTCGTTGCCGTGGCGTCTAGAGGGTCCGACTTCTCCAGCCGGATTGCTGGGTCGGTCGCGAGCCGGCTCCGTGGGAGTCGGGCGGCCGTCCGCGTTTACTCGGAGGGGCTTCTTCATGGCGGCATCCGCCGTGGCGTACTGGTCCGCAACCGTCATGAGTTCCGCCATGGTCTTTGGCTCGTCACACAGTAGCCGGTGGCGAAGCATAGTGCCCTCGCGGCAACCCTCGATGAAGAAGCCGATGGCTTGGCTCTCTAGGATGCCCTCGCAAGTGTTGCGCAGCTCCATCCACTTGGCGAGGTATTCACGGTCGGTCTCGTGGTCGCCCTGGACGCACAAGGCCAAGTCGCGCGGGCGTCCTGGGCGCTTGTACGGGCCGTTGAAGTTGCGGACGAACACCTTCTCGAAGTCAGGCCAGGCGTTGATGCTGTTAGGCGCGAGGCTATTGAGCCATGTCCTCGCTGACCCAGTTAGCATGAGGGGGATGTAGTGCACAGCTGTGCGCTTGTTCCCGTGGGTGATGTCGACTGCCGTAGCGTAGTCGGTCAGCCAGTCCTCCGGCTTCATGCTGCTGTCGTACTTCGGGGTGTCCCTGGGCAGGGAGAATTTATCAGGAAACGGCTCGTTCCGGATACGGGGTCCAAAACAAACCGGACCGGTAGACTCTTCCTCCTCCGTGACGTGCGCTTGAGCGAGGAGCTCGATGCGGTCGCGGGCATCCGGGCGATCCGGGTTGGGCGCTCCCACCTGGCCCGAGAGGCGGGAACCGGCTGGTCTGGGTGCTCCGGCTGAAGGAGGGGGAGGTAGCAGGTTGCTGTTTACCGTCTGCTCCTGGCACGGCTGGCCCCTGTTACCGGAGCTGCAGCGCCTGCTGCGGGCCCTGGGCGGCTAAGGGGACGACGCCTGCTAGGTGTCACGCGGCGCGCCCCTGCTGTTGGCCGGTAGCTCGCTCCTCCTGGAGTAGCTAAGGTCTTCCTGCACCTGCCGGTTGGCGCCAGCCTGCTCGTCCGCGACGCGGAGGAGCTCTTGCACGCGGGCTTGCTGGCGGGCTCGCTCCTCGCCCTCTAGGCTGGGCAGTTCCTCTGCCGCGGCTCGCGCCGTGCGCAAGTTCTTGATGGGCGTGCTGTAGGTGGGCTGTGCGAGGGTGGGCACGGGATCCGATTCCCCGTCCTTTTCCAACCTACCGCCAAGCTCGCCGCCCCGACGCCTTACCTGGCCGCGCCGGCTTGGCTCCGCGGTAGCCAGAGTGAGGCCGCGCGCGCGGTCGTACTCGCGCCGGGTGATCTCGAGCTGCTTACAGGCTGCTGCTAGCTCCATGGCCTCATGGAGGAGGATCTGTCTCTCCATGCTGAAGTTGGCCTCCGCCTCCTCCGGGTTATCCTGAGGTTAACCGGCGTCAGGAGCCGATCAATGGCATCATCCACCGGGTTCCGGGGCTGCGGGGGAGCAGAAGTTCCGACCTCGTCCGCGCCTCGCTCCCGTGGCTGGCGGGGATGGGAGCTGGAACCGGCCATCATGACCTCCGTGCCGCGAGGTGCGGCGGAGGCGCTGCCGTCTGAGCACGGCAGCTCCGCGACAAAGACAATTTCCCTAGGGAAACGTTCCGGGACGGTGGCGACGCAAATGGGGAGGTCGCCGAATAGCAGGACGGTGCCGTTCGCCGGGAAGGAGGTTCCGGCGAAGTAGGAAGCATTGTCGATGACGCAGTCGAACTTGCCGAGCGTGAGCACCAGGCCGGAGGCCACTCGCTCACCGGCTGAAGTGCGGGGTCCCGTGCGGAACGTGTCTCCGGTCGAAGCCATCTTGCCCCACGGTGGGCGCCAACTGTCGTTGTATTGGGAACGGCAGTACCTGAGGAGGTTAGATAGAGGTGTGGGGACTAGCAGGGAAGCTATCGACGTCGTCCGTAGGCGGGATTGGATACAAGCGAGCATAGCGGGACGCAAGAAGTACCCAGGTTCGGGGCCCTCGGGGTGAGGTAAAGCCCCTACTCCTGCCGGATCTGACTATGTGGAATACCAGGACTACAAGTGCTCCTCGAGCTATATACGCTAGCTACTGCCTTAAATGCTGCAAGACCAACCCTTTCTACTGAGGCCTTGCCTCTCTTTTTATAGGCAGAGAGGCAAAGGTCTCATTGGCCAGTCCGACTGGCGGGCCCCACAGGCAGGTCCCAGCCGACTAGTCATCCACAGTGTCCGGTATGGCTTGTCCTGTCGTAGTACGAGCGGTATGGCTGTCGTAGGCACAGTGGACGTCGTGCGAGCCTGTCGTCAGCACCGGCCACTGTTCCTGCGTCACCCACGCGAAGTCTTCGGTATGGTCGGGTAGTTGCCAGTCTTGTCACCGTACAGGGTGTATCGTGCACTGATACACACGTCGCCCTGTCCCATTGATTGAGTCCGGCTATGTAGCCGTATCCGGCTGCCTCCTGCCGATCCGGCTACCAGGGGATAGCCGGCCTGTCCTGCCTTGTCCGGCTGCCTCTGGTCAGCCGGACGCGATCCGACTGTCTTGTTTCTTATTCGGTTGGGGTACCCGGGAATCATCCCCCTGACACTAGTTGTGGTTTATGAAAACAACACATATCCAATGAACCTAGTTGTGGTTTATTAAAAGAACACACATGCAATGACACTGGTGGATCCATGTGGTTTATGAAAAGAACAGACATGCAATGACTCTGGTGGATCCATATGTGGTTTATGAAAAGAACAAACATGCAATGACTCTGGTGGATCCATATGTGGTTTGTGAAAAGAACACACATGCAATGCCTCTAGTTGTGGTTAATGAAAAGAAAACACACATGCAATGACACTGGTGCACTAGTGGAAAACAGGCCTCCAGTCCTGGCCCGTAAGGGGCTTTAGTCCCGGTCCTGGTAACCGGGACTGGAGGGGCGAGACTAAAAGCTCACCCATTAGTCCCGGCCCTCTTACCAGCCGGGACCAATGGGCATCCACGTGGCTGTCTCTGCGGGCGCTTGGTGCCCCCCCATTAGTCTCGGTTCGTATTACGAACCAGGACAAATGGTTCTCTTCCGCGGCAGCATTTTAGGCACTTTCTCTACCGCGGCAGAAAATTTAATTTGTATTCTTTTTTCATTTCAAAATAGTTTTCTACGCTACCACATACCGTACATGTTCGTGCATAGATAAGATAACTTCTCTTAAGATCGAGCATACAAATATATACATGATAGTTACACATGGAGATCACAATTATCGGGACTAGAGCCCGTCTATTCAATTACACGGTCGGGGATCATCGGCGCCTATTCACACTAAATTCTCAGCGTCATCTATCATCTCGTTCATCAAGAATCCTGCCAGTTCTTCAGCAATTGCTACTACGCATTGTTGTGGTAGGAGCTGATCCCGCATTTTCTCGAACTATATGAGAAAAGGAGATCAATATGAGTATCAATCATGATAACAAAAAGTGACGGTAATAAAAATAATGTTATGAATTTATTGCTTAGATCGACTCTATAATCATTCAGCTCACTGGTAAACGTGCGAATGAACTCGCAAACGTAGAAACCACATAGATTCGTCCCCTGTGGCTGCCTCGCGCACTTTACGAGAATAGAATTCAATCAAAATGATAATCCAGCATCATAATTGTATTGAAACTAGAAGTAAAGAGATGCGCCTACTACTTACCGAGACCGGCTTAAACGTCAGCTTCTCAGTAAAGTCACCCGTAACCGCACTCTTGAACTGGTTCCAAACCCTACCCGGTAAAGAAAATGAATGAGTTATTTATTACGTGATATCTCAGGAAACCAACAAAAGAGACCGCTGTAGCGCGAAAATTACCTCTGGAGCATGTCCTGCATGTCACTAAACTATTCCAGGGGTCTCTTTAATGGGTCCATGACTTCAACTCTTCCCTTATCAAGTTGAATGTCCATGAGAATCCAGTGGAAACTGTACACGTTTATATATACATCAGTAACTCATCAATTACACTTAACATCGAGTAAGCAAAAGAGAATGTGTACAATAGAGTAAGATACTCACGCAAAATTGTAAGGAAACAGTATGTGGTCACCGAAATTTTGCTCCGTTAGAAACCTTAGAAGGTTTTCCTGTGTGTCCTCGGGTTTTTCCTTTAGCGATCGACAATGTACTTTTTCTGGGTCAATGAACCCAACACTGAAGATTGGCCGTCTTTTACATTCCATGATCTTCATTCTGCATAATAATAGAGGACAAAAGGATATAATTAGGATAATTACATGCAATGAACTGAACAACTGAAAAAAATGAACAGCTTATATATAGACAATGAATTCAACAACTTACAGACAATAGCAACTCATGAGACTTTTGTCGAGGGCGTCGAAAGTGTATAATTGGAAGAGTTCTAGAAACTCAACATGGACCTCTTCTTCTCGGAAGTAGTAGTCATGTGGGACTTTCGCCACGATCATTATTCTCTCCTCCTTTACGGCTTTCAAGTACCATTTATGTAAACTCCGCATTTGTGTTGGCATTTGTTGGAACTGCTCAAAGCTGACCAGAGGCTTCCCTGGGACATATGTAGGGACTACTTGAGCCTTGGGTAACTTGTCGTCTTAGGAACCTAGCAATTCCTCAACAGTCACATTCATAGCGGCTGCAAGCTTCTTAGCTTCTTCCATATCCTGCTGGGGAGTGTCATAGGATACCACCTTGAGGGGTGGGGTCGATTTTTTAGCCAGTTCCCTGAGCTGGGGGACGTCCTTTCTTTTCCCGGTTGCACTTTGACTTGATGATTTGCTCCCGCTTGCACTTCTACTTGATTTGCTCTTCTTCACTTCCTTCTGAAGTGTGCGTCGATAGTCATCTGGCTCAAGTCATATTGTGATTTTGTGTTCAGAAAATAAAGTGCATATGCTTTTTGCTTCTCGGTGTATACCGGGGCGGTCTTAGGTTTCTTCTTTTGAAGCTGCGCAACACATTCGGCCTTTACGATCATGTTGGTTTCCTTGGCAGTACGATCGTAAGGTCTGATAGGAAGATTCTTATGAGGTACTCTTGGGAGGGGCGACATTTGTCGTTTTGGGCTCCTGCGTCGTTTAGTACTAATCGGAGGCTGCGGCGGAGATCGAGATGGACTCGGGCTGTGGTGGTCGTAGTCATGGGGTGGGCTTCTTGAAGGTGATGGAGGTGAAGGTGACATGTGACCACTCGGAGGCGGTGTTGGCTTTGGCGTCCAGCCTGGAAGCTTGATGTTGTTCTTGTCCCATAGAATGATACCACCTAGTACTTCTCCGAGTGTCCTCTCACCTTCAGGTCCAGGGATGTCAAGCTCCATTGAGTCCCACCCCATTGCGATTTCATCCACACCAACTTTAGTTTAGGGTTTAGGGTTTTTAGTTTAGAGTTTAGGGTATTAGGGTATAGGGTTTAGGGTTTTTAGTTTAGGGTTTAGGGTTTAGGGTTCCCTCCTCTGACTTAGGGTTTAGGGTTCCCTCCTCTGAAGATGCCATAGGGCGTGTGCACCAAGGGCATCTTCGAGAAGTTCCGCCACGGGAGATTTCCCAACCCTTTCCTCCATCCATGGGGATGAAACTCTACATCCATGTTGGCTTGGTCGTTGCCATAGCACATCTAGACTCATATCTGCCGCCTCTCTCCACTCTATCCCATGGCTTCCACCATACCTCTAACCCCAGGGAGGCGGAGATGGAGTCTTTCACGGGCTAGCAGGAAAATATTTTCCGAGGCGGAACTTCGGAAGATGCCATAGGGCGTGTGCACCAAGGGCATCTTCGAGAATTTCCGCCACGGGAGATTTACCAACCCTTTCCTCCATCCATGGGGATGAAACTCTCCATCCATGTTGCCTTGTTGAGTTGCTTGCCATGGCGTATCGATGCTCCTTTTATAGGCAAGGCGCCACTTCTACTTTGTCTTCTTCCTCCGATAGGGCGTCGTGCGCTACAGGCTTTATCTCATCGAGAACTGCATCCACCCACACGTCCTTATCCTACCGACAGCTTTAGTCCCGGTTTGAGCCCCCACCCGGTACTAAAGGTTACCCATGCGTCCTTATCCCAACGATAGTTTTGTTAGATGACACAAAAACCACCTTTAGTCCCTGTTGCACCCACCAGCCGGTACTAAAGGTTAGCCACCCCCCAGATAAGGCCCTCCCAGATAAGCCTCCCCCAGATAAGGCTCCCCCATCTTTTGTCCTGGTTTGAGCCCCCACCCGGGATGAAAGTTTCCCGCGCCACTGCATTCCCGTACTTTCCACCGGTTCCCACCTCTGTCTTCTCACCATTTTGTCAGTATATATATGTACGCCTGGCCTCCATTTACATATCACATCTAGACTCATCATTCTCTTCCCATGGCTTCCATTGTATCTCTAACCACCCGGGAGGCGGAGGCGCTTTGCGCCTCGAACTACCCCTACCCACCGGGCTACCGCGTCCCCACCGGTTGGATGCTGAGCGCTGGAGGCGTGCCGGTCCCTCCTGTCCCTCTAGGTGTGGAGCGTCGGATGGCCATCATGAACCACTACTACCTCGAGCTCACGCCAGAGCAGCGGAGGAATCCCAACTGGCATCCCGACTATTTCCCGACTTGGGAAGCCTTCTTCATTAATCGGTGTGAGAGGGCGCTCGCCAGGCACGAGGAGGACGGCCCACCTCCTTCGAACTTCAACAAGGCTGGCCGTCGATTGTGGTGGCGCGGCCGGACTCTCCAGAGTGTCATGGCCTACAACACGACCGGCAATAACCCCCGCCTGCGGTACCCTCAAATCCAGCCCACACGTGCCCAACCTTCAAGGTTCGACTATGGCAACCCCGACGATGACAGCGACGACGGCGCCGGTGACTACGACGACTACAGTGTCGCGTATTACAGGGCTAGGCAGGAGCATGACCGAATCACAGCAACCATTAGGCATGTTTCTTGATTTTTAGTTGTGCTATGTATCCTTAGTGTTTGTGGGTTCCTTCTCTTGTGATGGTTCCTTCTCTTTGTGTGATCACCTACCGCGGCTCAGAACGTCTAGTTTGATTGAGCAACATGTATTACATGAAAGGGGACCTTTATGTCTCAAATAAAAGGTTTAATACATTACATAGATTTATGTCTCAAATAAAAGGTTTTAATTACATAGATTTATGTCTCAAATAAAAGGTTTAATACATTATTACACATCACCAACATCTAGTGTTGTGGTTTTCTTCTGCACCGTAGCCATGGAGAATCTTCATCATTTAACAGGATGCTTGGGTCAGTTTTCACTTTGAAGGGCGGAATTTCATGAAACTTATTGTAATCTTCTAACATGTCTGTCTTATCATCCACTCCCACGATTTTTCTTTTCCCTGAAAGAACTATGTGGCGCTTTGGCTCATCGTATTCTGTACTCTTTTGCTTATCTTTCCTTTTTCTCGGTTTGGTAGACATGTCCTTCACATAGAAAACCTGAGCCACATCGTTGGCTAGGACGAATGGTTCATCCATGTACGCAAGATTGTTGAGATCCACTGTTGTCATGCCGTACTTTTCGTCTACATGTACCCCGCCTCCTGTCAGCTTGACCCATTTGCACCGAAACAAAGGGACCTTAAAAGTAGGTCCATAGTCAAGTTCCCATATCTCCTCTATGTACCCATAATATGTGTCAATCTGCCCATTGTCATCTGTTGCATCAAAGCGGACACCACTGTTTTGGTTGGTGCTCTTTTTATCTTGGGCGATCATGTAAAATGTATTCCCATTTATCTCGTACCCTTGGAAAGTACATATAGTCGAAGATGGTAACCTGGCCAACGAGTACAACTCATCTCCAAGAGTGGTGTTATTCATGAGATGTGTCTGCAACCAATTGCCAAAATTCTTCTCGTGTTCCCCTTTAATCAAGGTTTCGGGCTTCCCCGGGTTTTCGGAGCGTAGAATATTCTTGTGTTTCTCGATATACGGAGCCACCATGGTGGAATTGTGTAGAACTGTGTTGTGTGCTTGAGTGAAAGAATGCCCGTCCCTACATACCATTGATTTCCTTCCTAGTGTGCCTTTTCCAGTCATCCTCCCCTCATACCGAGATTCAGGAACACCAATCGGCTTAAGGTCAGGAAGAAAGTCAACACAAAACTCAATGACCTCCTCTGTTCCATAGCCCTTGGAGATGCTTCCTTCTGGCCTAGCACGGTTATGAAAATATTTCTTTAAGAATCCCATGAACCTCTCGAAGGGGAACATATTATGTAGAAACAGAGGACCGAGAATTCTAATCTCTTCGACTAGGTGAACTAGGAGGTGCGTCATAATATTGAAGAAGGATGGCGAGAACAACAACTCAAAGCTGATCAGACATTGGACCACATCAATCTGTAACCCTGATAGACTCTCTCGATCGATTACCTTTTGAGAAATTTCATTGAGGAATGCACATACCTTCACAATGGCTAGTCAAACATTTTCTGGTAGAATTCCCCTCAATGCAACCGGAAGAAATTGCGTCATAAGAACATGGCAGTCATGAGACTTTAGGTTTTGAATTTTTTTCTCTTTCATATTTACTATTCCCTTTATATTCGACGAGAAGCCAGACGGGACCTTGATACTGAAAAGGACTTCAAAAAAGATTGCCTTCTCTTCTTTGGTAAGAGCGTAGCTGGCAAGCCCTTGAAACTGCCCTGGATGCTTGCCGTCTCATCCTTTATGATGTTGCTGGTCCTCCCGTGCTGTCGGGGTATCTTTTGACTTCCCATAAAAGCCCAGGAAGCCTAGAATATTCATGCAAAGATTCTTCATCAGGTGCATCACGTCGATTGCAGAGCGAACCTCATGCACTTTCCAATAGGGTAGCTCCCAAAATATAGATTTCTTCTTCCACATGGGTGCATGTCCGGTAATGGGGTCTTTCGGAACAGGTTGTCCTCCAGGACCCTTTCCAAAGATTACATCCAAATCCTTGACCATACCAAATACATCAGCACCACTACGGGGGACAGGCTTCGTCTGGGTTTCTGCCTTGCCATTGAAATGCTTGCCTTTCTTCTTTAAGGGATGACTGGGCGGAAGAAAACGACGATTGTACGGGTACACATTCTTTCTACATTTATCCAGATATATACTTTCAGTCTCATCTAAACAGTGCGTGCATGCATTGTATCCTTTGTTCGTCTGTCCTGAAATGTTACTAAGAGCAGGCCAATCATTGATGGTTACAAACAACAACGCTTGTAGGTCAAATTCCTGCTGTTTGTGCTCATCCCATACACGTACACCTGGTTTGGCCCATAACTGTATAAGTTCATCAACTAATGACCTTAGGTACACATCAATGTCGTTGCCGGGTTGCTTCGGGCCTTGGATGAGCACTGGCATCATAATGAACTTCCGCTTCATGCACAACCAAGGAGGAAGGTTGTAGATACATAGAGTCACGGGCTAGGTGCTGTGACTGTAGTTCTGCTCCCCAAAAGGATTCATACCATCGGTACATAGACCAAACCATAAGTTCCTTGCGTCACCAGCAAAGTCCGGGAAGTCTCTCTCGATTTTTCTCCACTACGGACCATCAGCAGGGTGCCTCAACATCCCGTCTTTCTTACGGTCCATCGCAACAACTTGGCATGCTCTTTATTTCTGAAAAAACGTTTCAACCGTGGTATTATAGGAGCATACCACATCGCCTTGGCAGGAACCCTCTTCCTGGGTTGCTCGCCCTCAACATCACCAGGGTCATCTTTTCTGATCTTATACCACAATGCAGTGCATACCGGGCATTTATCCATATACTCATACTTCTCACCGCGGTAGAGGATGCAGTCATTAGGGCATGCATGTATCTTCTGCACGCCTAATCCTAGAGGGAAGACAAGTTTCTTTGCTTCGTACGTACTGGAGGGCAATTGGTTATTTCTTGGAAGCAGCTTCTTCATTATTACCAGCAACTTTTCAAATCCCAAGTCAGTCATACCGGTCTCTGCCTTCCACTTCAACAATTCCAGTGTGCTACCCAGCTTCTTCTGGCCATCTTCACAAGTTGGATACAACAATGTATTGTGGTCCTGTAACATCTGCTCGAACTGCAACCTCTCCTTTTGTGTGTCGCAGTCTCGCCTTGCATCACTAATGACCCGACCAAAATCATCAACGGGCTCATCTCGTTCCCGTTCTTCACCCCCTTCTTTTTCATTATCTTCAACTGCGGTGTCATCGTATTTAGGGAACATAGATCGGTAGTTGTCATCATCTTTCTCTTCTTCATCGCCGTCTTCCATCATAACTCCTCTTTCTCCGTGCTTGGTCCAAACATTATAGCCGGACATGAAACCAGACCGAAGCAGGTGGCTCTGAATGACTCTTGAGGAAGTGTGAGCCTGCTCATTCCGACATTCAACACATGGACAACACATAAAACCATCCCGCCGCTTGTTCGCCTCGGCCACAAGGCGAAAAGAACGCACGCCTTCTCTGTAAGCGTCAGAGCGTCGGTCACCGTATATCCATGGGTGCTCATCTGCATCATACAACCATGCATATATATCAAACGCAATCACGATGCTTAAATTAGTACCGCGCAGTCAAAACAAGAAAATAGTTGCTAACCTTTTAGGACACTTCAAAACAAAGAGGAGAAACCTCAAGTGTCGCTCTGGCACCTCATATCATATTTTGTCTTGTGTGAACTCAAGTGGCATCGGTCTAATAGGCATTTCACCGAACACCTCTAGTGCATATGAAGAAAAAAAGTTAGCACAAAGTTATACCCACCTCTCACATAGGAAAAAACAGGAGAGAGTGGAGGGCTGGGTGCATATATATAGGGCCAGGCCATTAGTCCCGGTTTGTGATACAAACCGGGACTAAAGGTTCTACCAGGAGCACGCGCGCCGGTCCAGACCCATTTGTCCCGGTTTGTATCTCAAACCGGGACTAATGGTTCCTTACGGACCGGGACATAGTGCCTCGGCCTCCTCGGGCCGTCTGGTTCGGACCATTAGTCTCAGCCCCAGCCACAGCCGGGACTAATGGCCCGAACCAAAAGCCCATTTTCTACTAGTGGTGGATCCATATGTGATTTCTTAAAAGAACACACATGCAATGACACTAGTGGATCCATATGTGGTTTGTGAAAATAACACACATGCAATGACTCTAGTTGTGGTTTATGAAAAGAACACAGATCCAATGACTCTAGCTGTGGTTTATTGAAAGAACACACATGCAATGACACTGGTGGATCCATGTGGTTTATGAAAAGAACAGACATGCAATGACTCTGGTGGATCCATATGTGGTTTATGAAAAGAACAGACATTCAATGACTCTGGTGGATCCATATGTGGTTTGTTAAAACAACACACATGCAATGACTCTAGTTGTGGTTAATGAAAAGAACACACATGCAATGACACAGGTGGATCCATATGTGGTTTCCAAAAATAACACACATGCAATGACCCTGGTGGATCCATATGTGGTCTATCAAAAGAACACACATGCAATGACTCTGGCTGATCCATATGTGGTTTATGAAAAGAACATACATGCAATGACTCTGGTGGATCCATATGTGGTTTGTGAAAATAACACACATACAATGCCTCTAGTTGTGGTTAATGAAAATAACACACATTCAATGAGACTAGGGGTTCCATATGTGGTTAATGAAAAGAACACAAATGCAATGACACTAGTGGATCCATATGTGGTTTGTGAAATGAACACACATGCAATGACTCTGGTGGATCCATATGTGGTTTGTGAAAAGAACACACATGCAATGACACTGGTGGGTCCATATGTGGTCTATGAAAAGAACACACATGCAATGACTCTAGTGGATCCATATGTGGTTTGTGAAAAGAACACACATTCACTAACTCTAGTGGATCGATATGTGTTTTAGGAAAATAACAGACATGCAATGACTCTGGTGGATCCATATGTGGTTTGTGAAAATAACACACATGCAATGACTCTAGTTGTGGTTTATGAAAAGAACACAGATCCAATGACTCTAGCTGTGGTTTATTGAAAGAACACACATGCAATGACACTGGTGGATCCATGTGGTTTATGAAAAGAACAGACATGCAATGACTCTGGTGGATCCATATGTGGTTTATGAAAAGAACAGACATTCAATGACTCTGGTGGATCCATATGTGGTTTGTTAAAACAACACACGTGCAATGACTCTAGTTGTGGTTAATGAAAAGAACACACATGCAATGACACAGGTGGATCCATATGTGGTTTCCAAAAAGAACACACATGCAATGACCCTGGTGGATCCATATGTGGTCTATGAAAAGAACACACATGCAATGACTCTGGCTGATCCATATGTGGTTTATGAAAAGAACATACATGCAATGACTCTGGTGGATCCATATGTGGTTTGTGAAAATAACACACATACAATGCCTCTAGTTGTGGTTAATGAAAATAACACACATTCAATGAGACTAGGGGTTCCATATGTGGTTAATGAAAAGAACACAAATGCAATGACACTAGTGGATCCATATGTGGTTTGTGAAATGAACACACATGCAATGACTCTGGTGGATCCATATGTGGTTTGTGAAAAGAACACACATGCAATGACACTGGTGGGTCCATATGTGGTCTATGAAAAGAACACACATGCAATGACTCTAGTGGATCCATATGTGGTTTGTGAAAAGAACACACATTCACTAACTCTAGTGGATCGATATGTGTTTTAGGAAAAGAACAGACATGCAATGACTCTGGTGGATCCATATGTGGTTTGTGAAAATAACACACATGCAATGACTCTAGTTGTGGTTAATGAAAAGAACACACATGCAATGACA
>OU342740.1:16973136-17118558 GCA_910589775.1 Avena eriantha
TTGTGGTTTATGAAAAGAAAACACATCCAATGACTAGTTGTGGTTTATTAAAAGAGCACACATGCAATGACACTTGTCGATAGATGTGGTTTATGAAAAGATGAGACATGCAATGACTATGGTGGATCCATATGTCGTTTATGCAAAGAACAGACATGCAATGACTCTAGTGCATCCATGTGTGGTTTGTTAAACGAACACACATGCAATGACTATAGGTGTGGTTAATGAAAATAATACACATGCAATGACACTGGTGGATCCATATGTGGTTTGTGAAAATAACACACATGCAATGACTCTAGTTGTCGTTTATAAAAAGAACACAGATCCAATGACTCTAGTTGTGGTTTATTAAAAGAGCACACATGCAATGACACTGGTGGATCCATGTGGTTTATGAAAAGAACACACATGCAATGACTCGGGTTGTGCTTTATGAAAAGAACACACATCCAATAACTCTAGCTATGGTTTATTAAAAGAAGACACATGCAATGATAGTGGTGGATCCATGTGGTTTATGAAATGAACAGACATGCAATGACTCTAGTGGATCCATTTGTAGTTTATGAAAAGAACATACAAGCAATCACTCTGGTGGATCCATATGTGGTTTGTGATAAGAACACACATGCAATGACACTGGTTGATCCATATGTGGTTTGTTAAAAGAACACACATGCAACGACACTGGTGGATCCGTATGTTGTTCGCGAAAAGAACACAGACTATAGTTGTGTTTTATGATAAGAACACACATCCAATGACTCTAGATGTGGTTTATTAACAGAACACCCATGCAATGCCACTGGTGGATCCATGTGGTTTATAAAAAGAACATACATGCAATGACTCCGGAGGATCCATATGTGGTTTATGAAAAGAACAGACATGCAATGACTCTGGTGGATCCATATGTGGTTTGTGAAAAGAACACACGTGCAATGACTCTAGTTGTCGTTAATAAAAATAACAAACATGCAATGACACTGGTTGATCCATATGTGGTTTGTGAAAAGAACACACATGCAATGACACTAGTGGATCCATATGTGGTTTGCGAAAAAACATAAATGCAATAACACTAGTTTTGGTTTATGAAAAGAACACACATCCAATGACTCTAGTTGTGGTTTATTAAAAGAACACACATGCAATGACACTGGTGGATCCATGTGGTTTATGAAAAGAATAGACATGCAATGACTCTAGTGGATCCATATGTGGTTTATGAAAAGAACAGACATGCAATGACTCTAGTGGATCCATATGTGGTTTGTTAAAAGAACACACATGCAATGACTCTAGCTATGGTTAATGAAAATAACACACATGCAATGACACTGGTGGATCCATATGTGGTTTGTGAAAATAACACACATGCAATGACTCTAGTTGTGGTTTATGAAAAGAACACATATCCAATGACTCTAGTTGTGGTTTATTAAAAGAACACACATGCAATGACACTGGTGGATCCATGTGGTTTATGAAAAAAAAGGACATGCAATGACTCTGGTGGATCTATATGTGGTTTGTTAAAAGAACACACATGCAATGACTCTAGTTGTGGTTAATGAAAAGAACACACATGCAATGACACTGGTGGATCCATATGTGGTTTCCAAAAAGAACACACATGCAATGACCCTGGTGGATCCTTGTGTGGTCTATGAAAAGAACAAACATGCAATGACTCTGGCTGATCCATATGTGGTTTATGTAAAGAACATACATGCAATGACTCTGGTGGGTCCATATGTGGTTTGTGAAAATAACACACATGCAATGCCTCTAGTTGTGGTTAATGAAAATAACACACATTCAATGAGATTAGGGGTTCCATATGTGGTTAATGAAAAGAACACAAACGCAATGACACTGGTGGATCCATATGTGGTTTGTGAAAAGAACACACATGCAATGACTCTAGTGGATCCATATGTGGTTTGTGAAAAGCACACACATTCACTAACTCTAGTGGATCCATATGTGTTTTAGGAAAAGAACAGACATTCAATGACTCTGGTGGATCCATATGTGGTTTGTGAAAAGAACACACATGCAATGACTCTAGTTGTGGTTAATGAAAAGAACACACATGGAATGGCACTAGGGCAACCATATGTGGTTGATGAAAAGAACACACTACAATGACACTCGGGGATCCATATGTGGTTTGTGAAAAGAACACACATGCAATAACTCTAGTTGTGTTTTATGATAACAACACACATCCAATGACTCTAGCTCTGCTTTATTAAAAGAACTCACATGCAGTGAGATTGGTGGATCCATGTGGTTTATGAAAAGAATAGACATGCAATGACTCTGGTGGATCCATATGTGGTTTATGAAAAGAACAGACATGCAATCACTCTAGTGGATCCATATGTGGTTCGTTAAAAGAACACACATGCAATGACTCTAGCTGTGGTTAATGAAAATAACACACATGCAATGACACTAGTGGATCCATATGTGGTTTGTGAAAATAACACACATGCAATGACTCTAGTTGTGGTTTACAAAAACAACACACATCCAATGACTCTAGCTGTGGTTTATTAAAAGAACACACATGCAATGACACTGGCGGATCCATGTGGTTTATGAAAAGAATATACATGCAATGACTCTGGTGGATCCATATGTGGTTTATGAAAAGAATAGACACGCAATGACTCTGGTGGATCCATATGTGGTTTGTGAAATGAACACAATTGCAATTACTCAAGTTGTGGTTAATGAAAAGAACACACATGCAATGACACTGCTGGATCCATATGTGGTTTCCAAAAAGAACACACATGCAATGACCCTGGTGGATCCATATGTGGTCAATGAAAAGAACACACATGCAATGACCCTGGCTGATCCATATGAGGTTTATCAAAAGAACATACACGCAATGAATCTAGTGGATCCGTATGTGGTTTGTGAAAAGAACACACGTGCAATGCCTCTAGTTGTAGTTAATGAAAACAACACACATGAAATGACACTAGGGGATCCATATGTGGTTAATGAAAAGAACACAAATGCAATGACACTGGTGGATCCATATGAGGTTTGTTAAATGAACACACATGGAATGACTCTGGTGGATCCATATGTGGTTTGTGAAAATAACACACATGCAAGGACACAGGTGGATCCATATGTGGTCTATGAAAAGAACACACATGGAATGACTCTAGTGGATCCATATGTGGTTTGTGAAAAGAACACACATTCACTAACTCTAGTGAATCCGTATGTGTTTTAGGAAAAGAACAGACATGCAATGACTCTGGTGGATCCATATGTGGTTTGTGAAAAGAACACACATGCAATGAATCTAGTTGTGGTTAATGAAAAGAACACACATGTAATGACACTGGTGGATCCATATGTGGTTTGTGAAAAGAACACACATGCAATTACATTGGTGCATCCATATGTGGTTTGTGAAAAGAACACACAATCAATGACACTAGTTGTGGTTTATGAAAAGAACACACATCCAATGACTAGTTGTGGTTTATTAAAAGAGCACACATGCAATGACACTTGTCGATAGATGTGGTTTATGAAAAGATGAGACATGCAATGACTATGGTGGATCCATATGTCGTTTATGCAAAGAACAGACATGCAATGACTCTAGTGGATCCATGTGTGGTTTGTTAAACGAACACACATGCAATGACTATAGGTGTGGTTAATGAAAATAATACACATGCAATGACACTGGTGGATCCATATGTGGTTTGTGAAAATAACACACATGCAATGACTCTAGTTGTCGTTTATAAAAAGAACACAGATCCAATGACTCTAGTTGTGGTTTATTAAAAGAGCACACATGCAATGACACTGGTGGATCCATGTGGTTTATGAAAAGAACACACATGCAATGACTCTGGTTGTGCTTTATGAAAAGAACACACATCCAATAACTCTAGCTATGGTTTATTAAAAGAAGACACATGCAATGATAGTGGTCGATCCATGTGGTTTATGAAATGAACAAACAGACATGCAATGACTCTAGTGGATCCATTTGTAGTTTATGAAAAGAACATACAAGCAATCACTCTGGTGGATCCATATGTGGTTTGTGATAAGAACACACATGCAATGACACTGGTGGATCCATATGTGGTTTGTTAAAAGAACACACATGCAACGACACTGGTGGATCCGTATGTTGTTTGCGAAAAGAACACACATGCAATGACTATAGTTGTGTTTTATGATAAGAACACACATCCAATGACTCTAGATGTGGTTTATTAACAGATCACCCATGCAATGCCACTGGTGGATCCATGTGGTTTATAAAAAGAACATACATGCAATGACTCCGGAGGATCCATATGTGGTTTATGAAAAGAACAGACATGCAATGACTCTGGTGGATCCATATGTGGTTTGTGAAAAGAACACACGTGCAATGACTCTAGTTGTGGTTAATAAAAATAACAAACATGCAATGACACTGGTTGATCCATATGTGGTTTGTGAAAAGAACACACATGCAATGACACTAGTGGATCCATATGTGGTTTGCGAAAAAACATAAATGCAATAACACTAGCTTTGGTTTATGAAAAGAACACACATCCAATGACTCTAGTTGTGGTTTATTAAAAGAACACACATGCAATGACACTGGTGGATCCATGTGGTTTATGAAAAGAATAGACATGCAATGACTCTAGTGGATCCATATGTCGTTTATGAAAAGAACAGACATGCAATGACTCTAGTGGATCCATATGTGGTTTGTTAAAAGAACACACATGCAATGACTCTAGCTATGGTTAATGAAAATAACACACATGCAATGACACTGGTGGATCCATATGTGGTTTGTGAAAATAACACACATGCAATGACTCTAGTTGTGGTTTATGAAAAGAACACATATCCAATGACTCTAGTTGTGGTTTATTAAAAGAACACACATGCAATGACACTGGTGGATCCATGTGGTTTATGAAAAAAAAGGACATGCAATGACTCTGGTGGATCTATATGTGGTTTGTTAAAAGAACACACATGCAATGACTCTAGTTGTGGTTAATGAAAAGAACACACATGCAATGACACTGGTGGATCCATATGTGGTTTCCAAAAAGAACACACATGCAATGACCCTGGTGGATCCTTGTGTGGTCTATGAAAAGAACAAACATGCAATGACTCTGGCTGATCCATATGTGGTTTATGTAAAGAACATACATGCAATGACTCTGGTGGGTCCATATGTGGTTTGTGAAAATAACACACATGCAATGCCTCTAGTTGTGGTTAATGAAAATAACACACATTCAATGAGATTAGGGGTTCCATATGTGGTTAATGAAAAGAACACAAACGCAATGACACTGGTGGATCCATATGTGGTTTGTGAAAAGAACACACATGCAATGACTCTAGTGGATCCATATGTGGTTTGTGAAAAGAACACACATTCACTAACTCTAGTGGATCCATATGTGTTTTAGGAAAAGAACAGACATGCAATGACTCTGGTGGATCCATATGTGGTTTGTGAAAAGAACACACATGCAATGACTCTAGTTGTGGTTAATGAAAAGAACACACATGGAATGGCACTAGGGCAACCATATGTGGTTGATGAAAAGAACACACTACAATGACACTCGGGGATCCATATGTGGTTTGTGAAAAGAACACACATGCAATAACTCTAGTTGTGTTTTATGATAACAACACACATCCAATGACTCTAGCTCTGCTTTATTAAAAGAACTCACATGCAGTGAGATTGGTGGATCCATGTGGTTTATGAAAAGAATAGACATGCAATGACTCTGGTGGATCCATATGTGGTTTATGAAAAGAACAGACATGCAATCACTCTAGTGGATCCATATGTGGTTCGTTAAAAGAACACACATGCAATGACTCTAGCTGTGGTTAATGAAAATAACACACATGCAATGACACTAGTGGATCCATATGTGGTTTGTGAAAATAACACACATGCAATGACTCTAGTTGTGGTTTACAAAAACAACACACATCCAATGACTCTAGCTGTGGTTTATTAAAAGAACACACATGCAATGACACTGGCGGATCCATGTGGTTTATGAAAAGAATATACATGCAATGACTCTGGTGGATCCATATGTGGTTTATGAAAAGAATAGACACGCAATGACTCTGGTGGATCCATATGTGGTTTGTGAAATGAACACAATTGCAATTACTCAAGTTGTGGTTAATGAAAAGAACACACATGCAATGACACTGCTGGATCCATATGTGGTTTCCAAAAAGAACACACATGCAATGACCCTGGTGGATCCATATGTGGTCAATGAAAAGAACACACATGCAATGACCCTGGCTGATCCATATGAGGTTTATCAAAAGAACATACACGCAATGAATCTAGTGGATCCGTATGTGGTTTGTGAAAAGAACACACGTGCAATGCCTCTAGTTGTAGTTAATGAAAACAACACACATGAAATGACACTAGGGGATCCATATGTGGTTAATGAAAAGAACACAAATGCAATGACACTGGTGGATCCATATGAGGTTTGTTAAATGAACACACATGGAATGACTCTGGTGGATCCATATGTGGTTTGTGAAAATAACACACATGCAATGACACTGGTGGATCCATATGTGGTCTATGAAAAGAACACACATGGAATGACTCTAGTGGATCCATATGTGGTTTGTGAAAAGAACACACATTCACTAACTCTAGTGAATCCGTATGTGTTTTAGGAAAAGAACAGACATGCAATGACTCTGGTGGATCCATATGTGGTTTGTGAAAAGAACACACATGCAATGAATCTAGTTGTGGTTAATGAAAAGAACACACATGTAATGACACTGGTGGATCCATATGTGGTTTGTGAAAAGAACACACATGCAATTACATTGGTGCATCCATATGTGGTTTGTGAAAAGAACACACAATCAATGACACTAGTTGTGGTTTATGAAAAGAACACACATCCAATGACTAGTTGTGGTTTATTAAAAGAGCACACATGCAATGACACTTGTCGATTCATGTGGTTTATGAAAACAATAGACATGCAATGACTATGGTGGATCCATATGTCATTTATGAAAAGAACAGACATGCAATGACTCTAGTGGATCCATGTGTGGTTTGTTAAAAGAACACAAATGCAATGACACAAGGTGTGGTTAATGAAAATAATACACATGCAATGACACTGGTGGATCCATATGTGGTTTGTGAAAATAACACACATGCAATGACTCTAGTTGCGGTTTATAAAAAGAACACAGATCCAATGACTCTAGTTGTGGTATATTAAAAGAGCACACATGCAATGACACTGGTGGATCCATGTGGTTTATGAAAAGAACACACATGCAATGACTCTGGTTGTGCTTTATGAAAAGAACACACATCCAATAACTCTAGCTATGGTTTATTAAAAGAAGCCACATGCAATGATAGTGGTGGATCCATGTGGTTTATGAAAAGAACAATGATGCAATGACTCTAGTGGATCCATTTGTAGTTTATGAAAAGAACATACAAGCAATCACTCTGGTGGATCCATATGTGGTTTGTGATAAGAACACACATGCAATGACACTAGTGGATCCATATGTGGTTTGTTAAAAGAACACACATGCAACGACACTGGTGGATCCATATGTTGTTTGAGAAAAGAACACACATGCAATGACTCTAGTTGTGTTTTATGATAAGAACACACATCCAATGACTCTAGATGTGGTTTATTAACAGAACACACATGCAATGCCACTGGTGGATCCATGTGGTTTATAAAAAGAACATACATGCAATTTCTCCGGTGGATCCATATGTGGTTTATGAAAAGAACAGACATGCAATGACTCTGGTGGATCCATATGTGGTATGTGAAAAGAACACATGTGCAATGACTCTAGTTGTGGTTAATAAAAATAACAAACATGCAATGACACTGGTTGATCCATATGTGGTTTGTGAAAAGAACACACATGCAATGACACTAGTGGATCCATATGTGCTTTGTGAAAAGAACATAAATGCAATGACACTAGTTTTGCTTTATGAAAATTACACACATCCAATGACTCTAGTTGTGGTTTATTAAAAGAACACACATGCAATGACACTGGTGGATCCATGTGGTTTATGAAAAGAATAGACATCCAATGACCTTGGTGGATCCATATGTGGTTTATGAAAAGAATAGACATGCAATGCCTCTAGTGGATCCATATGTGGTTTGTTAAAAGAACACACATGCAATGACTCTAGCTGTGGTTAATGAAAATAACACACATGCAATGACACTGGTGGATCCATATGTGGTTTGTGAAAATAACACATGCAATGACTCTAGTTGTGGTTTATGAAAAGAACACACATCCAATGACTCTAGTTGTGGTTTATCAAAAGAACACACATGCAATGACACTGGTGGATCCATGTGGTTTATGAAAAGAACAGACATGCAATGACTCTGGTGGATCCATATGTGGTTTATGATAAGAACAAACATGCAATGACTCTAGTGGATCCATATGTGGTTTGTGAAAAGAACACACGTGCAATGACTCTAGTTGTGGTTAATGAAAAGAAAACACACATGCAATGACACTGGTGGATCCATATGTGGTTTCTGAAAAGAACACACATGCAATGACACTGGTGGATCCATATGTGGTCTATGAAAATAACACATGCAATGACTCTGGTGGATCCATATGTGGTTTATGAAAAGAACAGACATGGAATGACTCCGGTGGATCCATATGTGGTTTTTGAAAAGAAGACACATGCAATGCCTCTAGTTGTGGTTAATGAAAATAACACAGATGCAATGACACCAGGGTTCCATATGTGGTTAATGAAAAGAACACACATGCAATGACACTGGTGGATCCATATGTGGTTTGTGAAAAAAACACACATGCAATGACTCTGGTGGATCCATATGTGGTTTGTGAAAAGAACACACATGCAATGACACTGGTGGATCCATATGTGGTCTATGAAAAGAACACACATGCAATGACTCTAGTGGATCCATATGTGGTTTGTGAAAACATAACACTACTGACTCTGGTGGATCGATATGTGTTTTAGGAAAAGAACAGACATGCATTGACTCTAGTGGATCCATATGTGGTTTGTGAAAAGAACACATGTAACATCCCAATTTCAGCAACCCTGATTAGTTGTCCAGAATGCAAAAATTAGGGGGAACAAAAACTTTTTCTTGTTTAATGCTGAAGTGTTTGCTTGTTGTTTGGATATGCTTATGCATATGAAGGTGTATTAAATGATATACTCCTTACCTTAACACCAGTTGACAAAAGCTACTTCCCAAAATAGTCTTGGCTTAATTTCCATATTCTCAAATGTTCTGGCATTTCAAAACTTGAGCCAAGAAGCCTTTGCAAATCAACTATTTTAGTAGCTTCTATTGATCAAACTATAGAGAGATATATAATATAATCTCCTTATGATTTCAAGATAGAACCTTCGACTACTCTTACCTCTAGGATCTCCAAAAACCTTTTTGTAAGCATTTGAATTCTACTCTTGGTAGAGATACCAAGTACTCTCATCTTATTCAAAATCCAACCCTTCAAAATTACCCATCCTTCCCTCAAGCTAGGCTTGATGGTAGCCCTAGTAGTAGTTGATTTGTTTGTAAGGTGAGTTGTCTTGATCTGCTGTTTGACTTGATTGCTCAGAAGTAGTATGAGCTACTCTAGGAGCTCATCCTCTAGGATCAAAATACTTCAAGATCACCAAATCCTAAGAAGGAATACAATATGGATCTAATATCTAACCACCAGGTGATCATCTAAAACCCTTACCCAGATCAATTCTGCAGTGATCCATTCTAGAAGTTTCCAAGTCAATGAAGACCAATATCAAGCATGGATATTTTCTACTCAATATACACTTCAACATAATCCACTTGATGATGCTTGGGTACCTTGCAAACCAACAAAAACATCCCCTCTCATATTCTAGTCAAAATCCCCAAATTTGGAAAACTATTCCCAACATCACCTTTTCAAATGCTTTCCTTTCTCAACCCTTGTGCATTTTTGAAAATGCATATGAACCATCTTGTTAACCATCCTAAGGAATACCAAGGCCCACTATTTCCCTTGGCTAGATCATCCTCCAACCTAATTGTTCTTGATGGTTTTGCAGGCAAGAAAATAAATATTCCTGCAAATCTAGTCAACATGCCTACTTTGATAGAAGCTCACACCACCATCCTACCTTATATGGACAAACTCTTTGCATTATTTTGTTCTACTCATATAGGTATATAAACATCTACTTCACTTGTCCCAAGTGGATCTTTGTGCTGCTTGAACCCACAAGGTTTTGAAGGCTAGTTGATAATCTACTTTGGCAGGCTTATTTTATTCAATGTTTGAAAACAATTCTTGGGAAAACCAAACAAGATCAATCTCAAATATCTATACCATGTTGAAGTAAATCACTTGGTCTATCCATCCATCTACCCCATGCCCCAAGGGGAGATCTGAACTCCAAGATACAACCATGTTTTGATGGTATGAAATTAACATCACCTTAGATCCTTAATCTAGAGTATTCCACCAAAATCCACTTGGATTCTCCAACCCCAAGGTTGCAAATGCTTGCTACAACTTGTCTACATCATCTACCTTGATCATAAAGATTTATCAATAATTCTCCATAATTATTATGGCTCCAAATATAATAAATCTCTTTAATAGTCAAAATCTCCAAAAGTCCTTCCATTAAGGAATGTTTGTTTTTTCCAAAACACTTCCCCAACTTTTGGCTCAATTGAGATCCATATATCACACCGCATCTTCCCACCTAAAAAATAAATATTTTTTAGATTCTTTATTATTTCTTTTTGCCCTTTTTCTTAAATGGCAGAAACAAGAAATAATCCTTTAAAAATACCTTCCCACCTCAATAAATCCCAATAAAATTCCCCAAGGTGTAATATGGTATCTAGGACCATTTCACAGCAAAATATGACCTTGTCTAATGTAAGATTATCAAGTGAAATTCTAGAAACTACTTTTGTACTTTTTGATTAAGTGTTTTTAAGTAGACTTAAAACCCTCAGAAAAATCCCAAATAATTCCTGGATATCCACCTTGACCTCATCTATCTAGCAGTACCATCTCCCCCACTCTATACTATGCAAAATTTTGAACTTCCTTCACAAGCACCCATTTACTCAATTTGGCAAATCTAGCTAGTATTGAGCTAAACCAAGATCATACCACCACCAATCTTGCAAGGAAATGCACCATAACACCCAGCGCTCATATCTGGTCATGATCACTATAGCAATTACTGTAGCATGCTTGTCCTCTAGTGCTTGGACACTAGTGCTTAACCCCATGTGTGTGTCTTGGCTTGCAAAACCCCTTTACTCCTATAGCAGCAGCTACCCCTCCCCCTCTACTCGGTAGCTCGACCAGAAAACCACCTTCCTGCCCACAGCATCCTCTCCCCCTGGTTTCCCTCCTCTCTCCCATGCCCAATGGACCAGATCCATGATGGACTACTCCATCTCGGTTAAAAGGGCCAGAGGCCACCCAGTGCCTCCCCCTGCCCTTCATTTGCCCCCTCCCACTCCACCTCACCTCCCTGAGCCTCCTCTCCCCCTCCCCTGCTCTGTGCTGTTCGCAAGGAAGAGAGAAGAGAAGATCGGCCTCCTCCCTCTACTCGAGCAAGGTTCTCTCCCCTCTGCCCTTTTCTCTCTGCATGTCACCATACTGTGACCCTCCTACTCCTCCTCTCTGTAATCCAATTTTTAATTCACCCAGGAGTCACCTCTACTGGCCTCGCCGACGAGCTCCGACAAAACTCCCTTCGGTCGCCATCACGGGAGCAGGACCACGTCCCCAATAGGGGTCGTGCCGACCATCCCCGAGCTCGCCGTCTTCCACCGCATCGCCCTGGACCATCCCCGACCTCCCCCGAGCCCCTGGTGAGCCACCCCGCCCCTCCTCTGCCTGCTCTAGGGTTTCATACTGTCGCTACCGCGCCCTGGAAGAAGAGGGCTGTGAGCCGTCGATTCCCCGCCTAATCGAACGGCTCACCACGGCGGATACCCCTTCGCTCCCTCTCGCTCGCTGACGCCCAGGACCCACTCGTCAGCTTCAAAATTTGGCTCCCCGCACGCGCCTTCGCCCTAGTGGGCCGAATCTGCCTGGCTCGGCCCATCCCTCCGCAGATCAAGCCCAGCAGCCCCTGCCCCTTTTCCCTTTTAAAATTCCTTTTTGAGACTTGTTGATTACCTGACCAGTTTAAATCCATATGAAAATGGAAAATGGGGTATTTCGTCCAAATAAAAATATAGACTTGTAACCACATGTTTTGTCCAACCTGCAGAAACAACCCTAGGCCCAAATTATTTTCCATTTGTTTTATGGAAATTAATCCACTAAAAGTTGTCTTCTGCACTAAATAAATTCCCTAGAGAGTTTTACATATCCATTTGGGATGAGTCTAGGTCAATAAATTCCCTAGAGAGTTTTAAATTCTCCTCGAAGGTAATTTCTATACCCATCAATTAGCATAATCCCCATGCCAAGGTCAATAGTAGTTTGCCTATAGAAAAAATAACAAAAACATGGCATTTCTGCCTTTAAGAAATTCCCTAGGTAAAACCAATAGAGGTTTTGACCTCATTCCAACTCCCTGTGATGTGATACACTAGGGTCTACTAAAATACAGGAGATCAAATTTTATGGAAGCTCTGTGTAATTTTGGTGAATTAATCATCTCTTTCCAGGCTTGTCTTAGTAGAAAAATCACTAAGGGAGTTTGAAAAATCCAAAAAGGTTGATTCCAATTTCTACAGAAATGTATTCGAACTACCTACAATGTGCCCTTGGAATGAACTCAAAATCATAGGTAAATTTAATCTGGTGAAAATGATAAAACAGCTCTAGAACTGCCTTTGGGAATGTCCTGAGGGCATTCTGGTAAATATTTTGCCATGATTCCAACTCTAGGTGAGTCCATACATCAAACCCCATCAACCCGTCCAAGGAAATTATTTTTGGACATACAAAAATTTTCTGGTGATTTATTCCCTAAAACTAGAAGTTATTTTACTAGGAAAATCATAACTATTTAAAGAAAAGTGATAAGTTAGTGAAACCACTTTTGTTGGTTTCATTTTATCAACATCCACCTGTAGGTATCATTTGGATACAATGGTATCATACAGAATATGGTCTTGTTCCAAAATCCATCTCTTAGGTAGTTTCTAGACTATAAATCCTAAGGAATGTTCATCCCTTTCTCCACGGCCATCTCAATCTCCTAAATCCAATCCTGTCAAAACCATCTGAAACTTAATTAGGTATTATTATATTGCTTGCTGTATGTATTATTGCTTGTATACCTTGTGTTTATTGTGTCTTGGTTTGCTTGCATGTGCTGTCACGACGATGATAGTTGCGATGAAATCGGAGAGCAGAAGAAGTGTTATTTATATTTGGTATTGGTATTCTGAGTTATCTAAATAAGAAGTCCAGGGACATTTATGCCATATTGCTGATCATCAGGCAAGCCACCTTCTTGCTCATAAGCCTTGTCCTACTATTTTACCCATGCATGTTTTGTCTACTATTTGTGAAACTGCATTGTTTTATTATATGTTGATGTATTTATGGTAGTGGTTTGGCTCCTCCGAATCATTACACTTTTGTACTATTAAGTACACCCCCCTTGGTGACACCTACTTGCCCCTAGCAGAATAGATGGTGTATTACACCATAACCCCTTTGGAGACCCCGATTTAGCCGAAGCAAGACTAGAGGATGGGAAGACCCCAAAAAAGTTTTATCAAATGTTTTATGTTAAAACCTTGGTGAGGTGGGACCTCCCAACAGATGTTGAGAAAGAAAAAGGTTTTGCTCTACAAAATGCTGAAGGAAAACTGGAGGAAAAAGGTTTACGAAAACGCACCCGGTTCTTTGCAGTTTTGCTAGAACAATTAACCCGTGCAACCACATTACTCTGATATGGGACAGGGATGGATTTGATGTTTGTCTATTCTGGTATAAGCTGCGCAACTAATACAGGGGATGAAACTCCCTGGAGGGTGGGCCTTCTCTGGACAACGGTCCATGTGAGACATCGACCGGGAGAAGGAACGAAGGGTATTCAGACCTCCGCGCGTTACTATGAGCCCCTCATTGAAAGCGTGCACATGGGACATGCAATATGCGCTCCGGTTGGTCCTCGGTACCTGACGTCCCGGTGTTGAGGGGAATAACACTCACAGGGTAGGCACTTATATTGGAGTGGGCATCCGGAGAGTCTTGATCGGTTACTCGACCCACGATTGGTGAAGATCAGGGTAGTGTACCCGGATGGTGTGGGTAAAGTGTACAACCTCTACAGAGTGTAAATCTATTCGAATAGCCGTGTCCGCGGTCATGGACGGTTGGGAAGGTTGTTGTAGAGCAGTGCTGGTTTTGTTTTCAAAAATGATTTCGGAAAAGAAATGGCTTTGGAAATGTTTTGACCATGGGATGGTCGGAAAGGATCCCTGTTTTGACCATGGGATGGTCAGAAAGGGATGGAAGGAGTTTGGTCGTGGGACGACCGGAGAAAAGGAACAAATGGGTGACCCAGTCCTAAGGTTTTCCAACACTTTTCAAAAAGGTTTCCAAAATAGTTTACAAAAGTTTTCATCAAGGATATGTAGATGTTATATCTAAAAGAGAAACTATTTGAGAAAAGAACTTGTATTGGAACCCTCCTATTACCACAGCCCTACTGCATATCCTCTTGTTATTATTATTATTCTCTTAAGGTGGTTTGCGAGTACATTCAAAGTACTCACTGGCATTGTCCCTGGCTATTAACATGGTTAGATATCAAGAAGAAGTTGAAGGGGACGACTATGGGAGCTAGGACGTTCTCCAAGTCAGTTGCCTGTAGGTTAAGGCATGGCTCGGGCTCTACGCTTGATGAAGTTCCGCTGATGATTATTGATGGAGCCATAACGACATTTAAGTAAGTTTTGTAATTTGGTATATTCTCGGATGTTCTAATGATACTTGTCGATTATGTTCCACGACTAACTGATCATGGGATCGTGGTTGTATGCATAACAGGGATTCTTGGAGGATTAATCCGGGGGCCCCACAGACTTGGTATCAGATCCATCCTGACTGTAGGAGAACCTTAGTTAGCATGGTCGCTTGACAGGAACCTTATTTTGAAAACCCCGGCTTTCAAAAACTAGTTCTCAATGAGTTTCAAAAAGTTCTACTTCTTATCTTACTCTAAGTAAATGTGTTCGAAAATGGTTTACTCTAAATCTCGTCCAAACTCCAAATCTACAGATTTTAAACATCAAGAATCTAGAACCCGGTGAAGATAATGAGAACAAGACAAAGACGAGGAACTACCAGCAAACACAAGGAGACTACAATATCGCTCTACCAGTGGAATCCTCACAATCAGAAGACATCGGGTGTTGCACTGTCAAGAAGCGTCCAAGATACGACGAAGGCTCCATCTGAAAGATAGTGACTCCGACCTGAAGAACGACGATATCTAGGGTCAATAGTCCTAAGAATAGGATTCTCCTACATCGCGAGTAGTTAACTCCTTGGTCCCTAGCATTGACCATGTTTGCTTGCCTAAGTGCCTCCGGCGTTGCTTGATGTGTGATGTTTGTCGAGGACATTGCGATTCTCCCGCTCTGTTCGCCTTGTTTGTATGCTCTGGTGTGCTCTGACCTCCTTAAAAGTGTGACTCGAGGAGCGATAACCTACCTAGTAACTTAGGAAACCCCTGTGTCAGCTATCGGTATTGAGACCTAGACTAACCTCAAGAGTATATGAGAGGAAAAGCATCGCCAGAACTAGGAGTTCAACATTGTCAAGTCCGAATCAACTCGAAGATTTCACATCAGCAGGACGGCATACCTTGTCAAACTCACCTTGCAAGACTCGTCAATAGCACCACAATCCCTTGTTCCTCAGTCTACTACAGCAAGATTTGCGTTGGAGCTGAAACTCGATCACCGAGGATCCTCAATATCCATAGGAAACCACCAGATAAGTTAACCAAGACAAGAAATGAAGACCTAACTACGCTGACCTCCGGTATATCCGACCTTCCCACTACCGCTGGAGACTAACTATTCTAAGTCGACCCTACCCAAATCAACGGGAAGTTCCTCCCCGAAAGACCAGATTACTCCAACCTCCTGAAGACAGGACTGCCTGAAGGCAACGAGTCTACTTCACCACCAAGCCAAAGCAAAGTCAATAAGTCTAAATAAGGATAACCTCTCCGAAGATGAATGTCTCTAACCGAACTAAAGGCTAACAATAAGTGTTGTTAACCACTAATGTACCCAGAGTTAATGTTGGGGGGATACCCCCGGGTAGGGTCACGCCGGGGTATAAAGGCCGAGTTAGCCGAGGTTCGGCAAGGTCAAAGCGGATGCTGGCCGGGCCACCTCAAGGCAGGCCGAATCACGGAGTAACCCAGACCAGGGGGCGTCCACCTAACTTGGTCTCAACCGACTTAAGCCGTAAGTCGGAAAGATGTATCTACCTTTCATGCAGGAACGGGTATGGCCGGATCAACTATGATCTGGGTCATGTCAAGCGTCTAGGAGAAGGAAGGAATCTCGCTGGTCAAAAGTAGCCCCGGTACGCACTGCATGAGCAAAGCGGACAGAGGCAGGACCAGCGAGCCATGGCCGACAGAGGTGACAATGCCAATTTCGGCTGACGCAGGCGCCGCAGAGGCTCACGTAGCCTCTGCATGGGTGACGCGGGGGGAAAGTAACCCGGTCGGCTTACTATTTTGGGAGGAGGCATATTCCAGGAATATGCCTCCACGTATGCCCTAAGTGGAGACCTAGCCACCCCTATATAAGGAGGGCTAGGGCCTTTGTAGAAGGGTTAGGTTCGACGGGTTGGTCTTGTACGGGTTAGCTAGTGGCGAGAGTAAGAGAGTCCCTTCTTCCTCCTCTCCCCAATACAGCTCTAGGAGCACTTGTAAACCTACGAGGTGAATCAAATATAAAACTTATGTGTGTGGAATCACCTCGTTATCCCTTCCTGGATTTCCCTAGTGCATATTAGTCCCCACCTTTAGCCTATCCATGGCATCTGCCGTGACACCACCACGACAGGTGGCGCCCACCGTGGGGCTAGCGGCGCTAGCAGGGGTCAAGGTCCGGACAGGAAACATCATCGGCACCGGCAAACGCATCGTCTCCGGGCTCGTTCAGCGCTTTGGAGCGCTGGACTTTGTCAGCGACAACGCTGGCTGCTTCGGCACGCGCCCACTTCCGCACAACGGCCTCTTCGTCAAGCTCAGCGCGCACAAGGTCTACGTTGCTTTCGATGTGTCGTGCGTTCATCCGCGGCAAGTCATCGAGGCAGGGGAGCCACACCTTAGCGTGGTTCACGGGGCGCGTATCACTCGCTCCCCGGACCGTGCTGAGGTGATGATGACTGCGCCTGGTGCAGGCGCAAGCAAGGATCCGACACCAGATCTAGAGGTAACGCCTAAGGCACCGAGGAAAGGTAGAGGTCCTCCACTAGAGAGGGATGAGAATGTGCTGCGGGAAGTGATGGATAGCTTGGCAAACCATGTAGTAGCAGCAGTAGATCCGGCTCAGGCATAGGCCGAGCTAGAGGAATCTAGGCAAAAAATACTAGAGGGTACGAAAAAGATAGCCACAGCTCAGCAGTCGTTGAACATGACGCTGCGTGAGTACGCAAAGGCAAATAAAGTTGATGCTGTAAAAGTAAAGGGAAGAAACCTCATAAGCGAAATGAACAAAGAGGGAGACACTAGGATTGAGGAGTCAGAGAACTGTTTGTCCGTGGGGCTATCGAGGTATAGTACCCCGGCTAAGAACCTCAGAGCAGCGGATGCAGCTGCATCCGAGTTAGAGGGTCTAACGGGAGAGGCCCGCCAGAGACAACAAGATAGGGTCAATGAGTTAGTTCGGATCGGGAACAGGCAAAATGAGGAATTGCTCAGGGCTAACCTAGAGAGAGCTGGGGCCTCCAAGATTGTTCATTTGACGGAGGGTAACCCGGAGAAATCCGCTGGAGCCGCATCGTCTCCTCATGGTGGTCCTAGGAGAGAAGAAGTAGTAACCTCGGCTAGAAGGAACAAACAGATCGTCCGTATGACCCAACACGGGCAGGGAAAGGAAAAGAAGTACAGAAAAGTGATGATCGACGAAGTGTGAGCCGAGGTGATGCTGGCCGAGGTAACCGTGACCAAGGCAATGTCGGTCAAGGAAATGCTGTAAACGGCAATGCCGGACAGCAAAACTCGGCAGGAGCAGGACAACTGCAGCAGCGGAATATACCAAGGCAAGAGCAAAGTGCCGGCCGAGGTATACAACAGAGAGGTGCTCCACGAGAGCAAGACAGGTATAACGATGGAGATTCGGAAATGGTGAACGCAGGATACCCAAGGCCAGACTATCATGTGATAGGGTCAAGATTGGGAAACAGGGATTTGATGCCGGATGATGCCAGGTTAAAACTGGACCGGCTGTATAGGTCGGAACAAATTGAATGTCAAGGTCCACCGGGTCCTGCGTGTTTTGGGCCCTGGATCATGAAGGAGCCGCCGGTACCTAACTTCCAGTTACCCAGAGGCACAAAGACGTATGACGGCAGTACTAAGCCGGAGGATTGGTTGATAAACTATGCTACAGCTGTGAAAATTGCAACAGGAAACTTGAGATGGGCTGTGAGATACATACCCCAGATGTTGGAGGGGCCAGCGAGGGTCTGGCTAAACAATTTGCCGCCCGGAAGTATTAACTGCTGGATCGATTTTGAGGAAATGTTTATCAGCAATTTCTCAAGCACGTATGAGAGGCCAAATAGGCTGCAGACCCTAGCTATGTGTAAGCAGAGACCAAACGAGACGGACCGGGAGTTTTTAACCCGGTGGTGTACCGTGAGAAACTCGTGTTAGGGTGTGATAGAGTCACAGGCCATAGCGTGGTTTGCGCAAGGGTGTAGATATGCAAGTGAGCTGTGGCAGAAGTTGGAAAGGAGAATGCCAACTACATTGGCAGATATGATCCGAATTGCTGATTCGTATGCTTTGGGTGACCCAACTCAGCCCAGGCTCATGTCAGACGAGTCAAATGAGGAGTACTACCAAAGAGATGGAGCCGGATCATCCCGGAGGAATGATTACGGAGGTAAAAGAAGAGATGACAGACCGGATCACCGGTACAGTTTGCTACAAGTTGAAGCTGTGAATCAAGATCAGCAGGAAGCAGGAGGCAATCAGCGTCAGAAAACTGGAGGGGGACAATGGACACCAAGAAATGATGGCAAGAAAACTTGGACGCCGGAACAGAAGAAACAGTGGCAAGAAAAGATGGACCGTCCGAGGTATACTTATGAGTCAATGTTGGATCATCCGTGTAAATTTCACACGCCAAATCCGAGTAACCCAGCTAGACATACAATGAGGCAATGCGAGTGGATGCGTAAAATAGAACAAGGTGGTTCGGGGAATGCTTAGGCACCGCGGAATGATCAACCTCGGCAGGAGTTACCCCGGCAGCAATTGCTCTCCGGAGCGAACACGCAACAGCTAATGTTGCCTCCCCCTCCGCCGAGGTATGATAACCATGAGAGAAGGGATGCGGTGCATCAAGTAGAAAACCAGCATCAGCCGGATCAGAGGTACCCCGGAAATGAGGGGAGGAATGAGTACAGAGAGCATCATCAGAGTTACTCTGTGTTTACCACTAAGGAAATAGATAGAAAGAGCTTGCAGCGCTGATGGAGGTGAATGCGGTAATGCCAGCAGTGACGAGGTATATGCCTTGGTCGGACCAGGAAATCACCGGGAGCATTAAAGATCATCCCAAGCTTATGCCAAGTCCTGGTTCGTATGCGTTAGTGCTGGATCCGACATTCTTTGGGCCTAACATCAATGTAAGGTTCTCCAAGGTACTGATTGATAATGGCAGTAGCATTAACATCATGTATGCGGATACAATGCACAAGTTGGGTATCTCGGAGAACATGCTCCAAGCTACAAGGACAACTTTCCATGGTATTGTGCCCGACATTTATTGTGAGCCCATAGGCAAGGTCCGGGTTGATGTATTGTTCGACACGAGTGATAACTGCCGAACTGAGAATTTGGAGTTTGAAGTGGTGAACTTGGAAAGTGCGTATCACGCGTTACTCAGAAGACCAGCATTGAACAAGTTCATGGCAAGTTTTCACATCAGTTACTTGAAGATGAAGTTGCCCGGGCCAAATGGAGTGATTACTATTGCTGGAGATTTCCGACGTTCCATTGAGTGTGCGTCGGCCGGGTCTAACCTAGCCAAGTCACTCATGATCGTGCAAGAGAAAAGAAAAATCCAAGTGGTGGCGGCATTGGCTCAGTCCGCGTAGCAGTATATGCCGGCGCAGAGTAACCCGCATGGGAGTGTCTCATTCCAAGCCATGAAAGATACCAAGAAGGTTCCTGTTGATGATATGTTCCCAGAGCGCACCGTAATAATTGGTGCTGGGTTAAATGACAAATACGAAAGTGAGCTCGTCAACTTCCTCCGTGAGAATCGCGACATTTTTGCTTGGTCCACACAGGACTTGCAAGGTGTTCCGAGGGAGTTGGCTGAGCACTCTTTGAATGTGAGACCCGGAGCAAAGACGGTGAAGCAACCTCTCCGCCGCTTCGCCGAAGATAGGAGGAAAGTCATCGGAGATGAGATAGCTCGGTTGTTGGCTACAAGATTTATCATGGAAGTGCTTTATCTAGATTGGCTATCTAATCCGGTGCTGGTGGAGAAGAAGAAGGATGATTCGAATGTGGCAGTGGTTTGGCGTATGTGTATCGATTACACGAACCTAAATAAGGCATGTCAAAAAGATCCATTTCCACTACCAAGGATAGATCAGGTCATAGAATCAACTGCTGGATATGAACTCTTGTCATTCATTGATGCATATTCTGGTTTCCACCAGATACCTCTGAATCCGGATGATCAATTAAAGACTGCATTTATCACCCCGTACGGGGCTTATTGCTATCGCACCATGCCTTTTGGTTTACGTAATGCAGGGGCGACGTACCAAAGATGTATGCAAAAATGTTTGCATGACCAAATAGGTCAAAATGTACAAGTGTATGTGGATGATGTGGTTATCAAGACCAAGGAAAGCAAAACGCTCCTTGACGATATCAGGTAGACGTTCGCGAACTTAAGAAGGTTCCGAATGAAGCTTAACCTGGAAAAATGTACCTTTGGTGTCTTGGCTGGAAAATTACTCGGATTTCTTGTGTCTAGCCGAGGTATCAAAGTTAATCCACCTAAAATCCGGGCCATTGAGCGAATGGAACTGCGGAAGTGTCTTAACAATGTCCAGAAGTTCACTGGTTGCCTGGCATCGTTTAGTCGGTTTGTGTGTCGGTTGGGAGAAAATGCATTGCCTCTCTATCAACTCATGAAAAAGTCGGATAAGTTCGTTTGGACGCCGCAGGCCAATGAAGCCTTTGCTCACTTAAAGAAGATGTTAGCCACTGCACTAGTGTTAGCCTCTCCACTATCAGAGGAGCCAATGTTGCTCTATATAACCGCAACCAACCGAGTTATAAGTGCAGTAATTGTGGCAGAGCGCGACGAAGAGGGTAAGTCAGTGCCAAGGCCAGTGTATTATCTGGGTGAGGTGTTGTCTGCCTCAAAGCAGAACTACCCACACTATCAAAAGGTGGCGTATGGTGTGTATATGGCAGCTAAGAAGTTGTAGCATTACTTTGAGGAGCATCCCATCAAGGTAATATGTGAGGCTCCCATATCCGAGATAATGAGTAACAAGGATGCAAGTGGTAGGATTGTAAAATGGGCAATTGAACTAGCTCCCTATGCACCACAATATGACAGGAGAGAAGCAATCAAGTCTCAGGCTGTGGCTGACTTTTTTGTGGACTGCGCCGAGGTACAATACGAACCACCGCTACCAGATCCGAATTACTGGAGGATGCACTTTGACGGGTCAAAAACAAAAACCGGGCTAGGCGCAGGAATTGTACTTACCTCGCCAAAGAAGGACCAACTGAAATATGTGCTACAGATCCATTTCATGGCATCAAACAATGTCGCTGAGTATGAAGCACTTGTGCATGGGCTCAAAGTGGCAAAAGAAATTGGGATACGTCGCATCCTATGCTTTGGCGGCTCAGATTTGGTAATCAGCAAGTGTCGGGACTGTGGGACGCCCTTGATCCAAACATGGCGCTGTATAGATTTCATGTGCAGAAGATATCTGGTTACTTTGAGGGATGTGAATTTCACCATGTACCCCGGGTGGAAAATGAGGCTGCTGACATACTGTTGAAGCTTGAATCAACCCGACAAGCAATTCCACCGGGGGTAGCATTGGAACACCTCAGAAAACCGTCTATCAGGCCGTCCCCAGAAACCGACTCGATTTACGTCCCGGAGGATACAGAATCCGGAGCTGTGCCCATGGACATTGACACGAGAGGAGGTGCGCGAATCCCGGGGACTGCCTCGGCAAACCTGGGGACTGCTTCGCAAGACCCGGGGACTGCTCGGCGTGATCCGGTTGAAGTTATGCCGGTGGATCGGATGGAAATTGATGAAGATGTGTTCCCTGTACGAGCAATACCAGCTTGGGCACTACCTATATTTCAATTCCTGAAAGATGGAACGTTACCCACTGAGGAAGTGCTATCCAGGCAAACTCAGAGGAGATCAAAGGCGTACACAATCATCAATTCCGAGCTATACAAAAGGAGTGTGACCAATGTCCTCCAGCGATGCGTTAACCCGGAAGAAGGGCTTGACATCCTCCGAGATATACATCAAGGGGAGTGCGGGCATCATGCCTCGTCCCGAGCGTTGGTGGCGAAAGGTTTCTGGCATGGATTCTACTGGCCAAGTGCCTTAGAACAAGCAGCAGATCTGGTGAGAAAGTACAATGGTTGTCAGAGGTATGCTACCAAGACACATATGCCAATGTCGGAGCTCAAGACCATACCAATCACCTGGCCATTTGTCGTGTGGTGTTTGGACATGGTGGGCCCGTTTAAACCAGCAAGAGGAAATATGACTCACATTTTGGTCATGGTGGACAAATTTACAAAGTGGATCGAGGTGAAGCCAATAAGAAAATGTGATAGAGCTATGGCCGTGACGTTTCTCAAAGACATCATCTTGAGATACGGTTATCCTCACAGTATCATAACTGATAATGGCACAAACTTTGCGGAAGGAGCATTTGCACGTTTCTGCCGGGATAAGAAGATCCGGTTGGACGTTGCCTCGGTAGCCCACCCCGCCTTGAACGGACAAGTGGAAAGATCCAACGGATTGGTATTATCCAGGATAAAACCCCGGCTTATTGAGCCGCTGCAAAGATCAGCGGGGTCCTGGATAGAAGAACTACCATCGGTACTGTGGAGTTTAAGAACAACTCCGAATCGATCAACAGGCTATACGCCATTCTTTTTGGTATCTGGGGCAGAAGCTATATTACCATCCGACATAGAGCATGATTCGCCTAGGGTCACCCAATACAAAGAAGCCGAAGTGCAAGAAGCTCGGCAAAATGATGTTGATCTGCTGGAAGAAGCGAGAGAATTGGCATTGTCTAGATCCGCCATATATCAGCAAAACCTTCGACGCTATCATAGCCAGAAAGTAAGCCCCCGAGTTTTCCGGGAAGGCGATCTGGTGCTCCGGTTGGTACAATGTACTGCTGGCATGCATAAATTATCCCCTCCATGGGAAGGGCCATTCATTGTGAGCAAAGCATTGCACAATGATTCTTATTATCTTATAGATGCAAAGCCATAGGAAAAGAACAAGGCGGACAGGTCCGGCGAGGAATCTAAGCGTTCGTGGAATGTAGTACTACTTCGTCCTTTCTACACTTAGCAGAGAAGTGTATGTATCCGAGTCTTCTCATATGTCGGTATGTATGCCGGCAATGAGCTTATCAATGAAATGTTGGCACCTCGAGCAGTAACTCGGGGACTGCCTTAATAATATTTGTTATCTTTTGTTATTTGTACGTCAGCTGGAGTAAATTGTTCTAATTAACTCGGATTAGTAGTGTGTGAGCACCAAAAACCCAACTCTTCGACTTGCTGCTGTCCAACAAGAATTGGCTTCATGGCAAGGAAGAGAACAAGTTTGGAATTGCGTAGCACATGAAAAACGACTAAGGAAAAGAACTTAATCGAGCCGACGTTTGTTTTTCTAACTAACCTTGTATGTTTTTAGTTTATTATGCTGATTTATTTTGAGCTAAGCCTAAAAGTTTCCAAGTATTGTTAAGACAATTTTTGAAGCTCGGATTCGTAAGTCGTAAAACCGAATCAAGGTAGACACGAGCCACGAGCCGAGCCAAAAGATTGGACGAACAAGAAAATGAAACTTGGGGTCTACGCCCAAGTTAATCCGGCATAAGAACTTAGTAGCAAAATATCACATGTGTACTGGATACAATTCCACCCGGCATACCGGGGACCTGATAAACTTTAAAGTGTTTTCACTTAAGGAGCAGCAGGAGGAGGAAGTTCGGCGTCATCTTCGTTATCTTCAATGTCCGAGGCATCGCCCTCATCGTCCTCATCCGAGCCATCTTCAACGTTTTCAGCGTTTTCGTCACCGGTGGCTTCTAGGAAGCTCGGTCCCTCAGTTCATTCATGAATGGGAGCATATTCGATGAGGCTATGGGCGCAAGCCTTACGCCGAGCTACCCACTCCGGGTCGTTGGTCCATTGGGATCCGGTGCGCATGCGCGCAAAGAGGTTGAGGTCGATCTTCTCGTACCATGTGAGTACGTAATGGATAACGGTCTCAGCTGCGGCGCGTCCAGCGGATTCCCTCCAAAGGTCGAGCTGGGTCTCGCACTCCATCAACTTTTCAACAAGAAGTGCGGTTCCCTCCGGAGTGTCTTCTGCAGGCCAAAACGTGTTGAAGATTCGGACTGCAACGTCAAGGATATCCTTGCCATAATTCTTGATGAGTTCCACGCGAGAGGACAGGCTGACCAACAGGTCCTCCATGTCATAGGGAATATCTTCAGCGTCAGGCCCAACGGGAGTACCCCTCTCTCGGCGGAAGTCAGCAACAGCGGCGCTCGCAATGGCAGTGCCCTCTAGAAATTTGCTTGAAAACGGGATAAGAGAAGCAGGTAAAGAAAAGACATGTGAACTAACCCAGAGAAATATGCCAGATAAGGAAAGGGACTTACGAGAAATATGGCTGAGGATCCGAGTCAACTCCCTGGTACAGTCATCACGTCTTTTGCGAAGCTGCGTAAGTTCAGAGTTCACCCACTAAAACTTGACATCGGCCTCGTGGAGAAGTTCTCGGTCCTTGGCAATTTGGAGAATGAGGTGCTCGCGCTCTTCAGTGTAATCTTGGCCAACCTTTTGGAGCTCGGACTGGTGCTGTGCTTTCATTTTCTCCATCTCGTCCTTGAGCCTGGCAATCTCATCATCCTTGGTCCGGAGGAGGGCGAGCTCATCGTCTTTCTTTTTGAGATCGGCTTGATGATGTCCTGCTTGTTTGAGAAAATGCAGCATCATATCAGGCATTGCCTCTCTATCTTCAAGAGATGCTGAAATAGTTTGTCAACCCGGCAGAGCCGAGGTATGAATGTTTGCCGAGCCAAGGAGGAAAGGAGATGGAAAGCGTAGCAAGGTCGGACAAAAGTAACTTACCTTTGATCTGATCCAGATTCTTCCTCATAAGCTTGTTCTCAGCCTCCACCCCAGCTGCGAAAACCAAATGATGGATTAGTTCGGCAGAAGAAGATGAAGGAAAACGGAGGAATGTCAAGGAAGAAACCTACCCCGTTTCTCGTGTTCAGCGAGAAGCCCGTTATGCTTGGCGCGCAGCATCTTATGAGTGTCCAGGAGACGCTGAAACTCAGCGCTCCGGCGGTTAGTGGTCACCTGAAAAGAGTACAAAATTACAACTTAGCCTTGTGCATATTCGAAGTGTACAAAATCCGGGCCAAGTGGAACTTAACCCGGCTCTAGGTGTGTGCATATTCGAAGGGTATAAAATCCGGACCAAGTGGAACTTAACCTGGCTCTAGGTGTGTGCATATTCGAAGTGTACAAAATCCGGGCCAAGTGGAACTTAACCCGGCTCTAGGTGTGTGCATATTCGAAGTGTACAAAATCCGGGCCAAGTGGAACTTAACCCGGCTCTAGGTGTGTGCATATTCGAAGTGTACAAAATCCGGGCCAAGTGGAACTTAACCCGGCTCTAGGTGTGTGCATATTCGAAGTGTACAAAATCCGGGCCAAGTGGAACTTAACCCGGCTCTAGGTGTGTGCATATTCGAAGATATCAAGGAGCTATGTTAGTTTTCTAAGGATCATCCGGCCGAGTAACAAGTTACTCCCCCGAAGGCTCGGGGACTAATGGTTATATCATCAATATCTACAACATGCTAAGGAAAAGGGGGAAGTAACATACCTCCATCACCCAACCCGCGAGGTTAATTGCCTTAGCGGCTATGTTCATTTGGGCAGAAAATTCAGTGGGGCCGAACTTCTCCGGAAGATCGTCGTTGTGGACGAACTCCGCCTTGTTCCGATTCATGACGAATTCGATCAGGGTCGGATGGTACCGCTCGCCGCTAGGCATATGGGGCACCACCAAGCCCTTCGCGTGCACCTCCCTCCTCTCAACCAGGGCAAGAGCCGGGCTGGTGTGCAAAACCATCTGTTGCGCATCAGTTGGCTCGGCAGGGGCGTCCTTCGGTGCTGGAGGCTTCTTGGAAAGCATGGACGCGAGAGTACACTGTCCAGCCTCGACGGACGCAGCCTTGGCGGCGTCAGGGGCCTTTTTGCCCTTGGGCTGCTAGGAGGAGGAAGTGGTTGCAGCAGATTTTCCCTTGGGAGCTGTTTGGGCACTTTCTCGCCGAGACTGAGAAGTCTCGGACAAGGCGGAGGAGCTTGGCGCTGGTGCTCTCGCTGCTGGAGTTGGTGCTGGTGCCGGAGTTGGTGCTGGTGCTGGTGCTGTTTTCTTCTTCGGTGGAAGTGCTGAAGTAGTCTCGGTGCTAGCTGGTTGCAGCGGAGCCGAAGTTGTGGATGCCGCCGCCTCGGCTTGGCTAGTCTCCCCCGCTTCAAGGTTCCCCCCTCTTGACGAGGTGGAGCAGAACCCGGAGCAGCCACAGAACCCTCTGGAATAGGGCTCAGTGGGCGTGGCTCGTCGCCATGAGGGGAGAAGGGCTGGGTCGGAGCGGCGAAGCAATGCCAGACCCACTCTGGGGGACCTCCACCGCGGCCCTGCCGAATCAAACAATGTCGGATGAGAAACTAAAACAATACAAGAACAAGTAAGTGGCTGAGGGAAAAGAGGCTTACGCATCTGAGGTCAGTGGATCCTTAGGCTTCCGAGCCCTTCGTGCAGGGGCCTTGGTTGCAGGCTTGGAGGCAGTTTTGTCCCCGGACTTCTTTCGCCTTTTGGTAGGCTGAGAAGGTCCAGAGGAAGAAGTTGATGCAGCTCCACGCTTCTTCTTCGGTGCAACCGGAACAGGGTCACCCACGGCAAGGGGAGGGTCCACATGGATCTGCCCACCGGGGTTAGCTAATGCCAGAAAAGCATAAGAAACGGGGACAGCGTCAAGAGCTTCCATCACCTCGACATCCGAGTAATCTTCATCATCGGGCCAATCTCTAATGGAAGAGAGTTTACTGGTGGGTCGCTTCGTAGCGTCGGTCATTGGAAGGAACATCTCGTGATCCGGCTCCTCCTCGTCCGAGGTCTCCCGGTCAGGCGCCCACTTAAGGGTGGGATCGGTGCCATCTTCAAGGGTTTGCTGAAGGAATAGCTAAGGAAAAGAACAGACAACAGAGTTAAGGATACAACAGCGACCGACATAAGGTTTAATTTGGAGATAGTTTGAGGCACAAAACTTACCGCGGGAGGAAGCCTATCACGGCAAAAGTGCTCAATTCCCCACGTCCACTCAGAGGAGAAGTCCTTGTGGGTGGTGAAGACAGCCTTGACCCGGCGATAGATCTCCATGTTGCTCAACTCGCAGGACAAGGTCCGGTTGGGGTCGCGGCCCCAGCTCATGTGACACACTTTGTGAGTGCGCTTCTGGAGGGGGGGAGATCCGGTTGCGGACGAACGTGATCATGGCATCCTCGTTGCGCAACCCGAGCTTCTTCAGCTCCGCGAACCTTTTATTGACCTGGTTGGCCAAGGCCGTGGGCTTCTTGGGGACAACGTCCCACAACTCCGGGTTAGGAGGACCCGGAGCATAGGGGAGCAGCCGGATCAAGTCTTCGGTGCCGTCGTTCTGAACATAAAAGAAAGTCCGGGCCCATCCCTTGCTGGACTCCAGCCCGGTGACTCGGGGGAAGACGGATAGCCTCCAGGGAGAGATGGACGCAGCCCCGAACTGCGTAACCTGCTTGTCCTCCGGGTCAAGCTGAATGTTCGGAATTACGTTACGTCGAAGGCCGAAAAACTGGATCCATAGCTCCTTCGTGGGCCACAATCCGGCATGGCCTTCGATCGTGGAGGCAAAAGCAGAGAGACAGGTGATTGCGTTGGCAGGAAGTTGGTGCGGCTAGAGTACGTAGGTGCTCAACCAGTCGTGGAAAAAATCACTGACCGGCAAACCGAAACCCCGCTGGAAATGTGACAAGAACACCACATACTCACCCGGATTGGGTGAGGGGGCGAGTTCGGCGGAGGCGAGGCGCGCGCTGACGCCGACGGGGATGCGCTTGGTGCAGTAGAGCTAGTCCAGGTCATCCTGGCAGACCCAGGACCCAGCCCACGCACCATGGTCTGCCGTGGCGTCGTCTTCCTCCATCTCCTGCTCGGCGACGGCGAGCTCCTCCTCTGTCATCTCAAGTTCGCTGCCCTCACTGGCGCTAGCGGTGATGGGGGGCAACGGCCTAGACTGACAGTGACCCGTGGGGGAGGAGGTGCGCAGCGGCGGCGGCGACGCAGAGGCATGTGGAAGCAGTGCGGCGGCAGCGCTGTCGCGAGAGAAAACGAAGAAGAGGAACTGGAGGCAAAGGGGCGCGAGAGGGGGAAAAGACCTAAGGGGCGCGCCCCTCCCCTATTTAACCACTCCCTCGAGGGGGAAGTGGGATCGTGTTTTGCGGTTACGCCACACGGTGTGGCCGTGTACACACCGGATTGGCCAATCAGCATCAGGCCACACGGAAGGTCACAGGGCGCAGCAGATCCCATGACGCCACACATTGATGCAGTTAACGAGGAGGCAGGCGTGATGTGACGCGCGCACAGTAACTCCTGACAGTAACTGCGCCGGTTACTGTTGCTGGCCCTTAAAATGAGGCGATGTGATGATTAGCCTCCACGTCGGGAAGCGTACGAGAGAAGGAAGAACAACCCGAATGAGAATGTGGTAACCCGGCCAGCAAGTGAAAACTTGGAATGTGCCAAGGGAAAGTAAATCCATAGAATCCGAGATAAGGAGGTAACTCGGAAATAAGATCCTAAGCTCAGTGAAATGGAACCTGATGTGGCCTTAGCGGCCAAGGCAGCTAAGACCGCACCAGCTTCGGGGACTAATGTTGGGGGGATACCCCCAGGTAGGGTCACGCCGGGGTATAAAGCCCGAGTTAGCCGAGGTTCGGCAAGGTTAAAGCGGATGCTGGCCGGGCCACCTCAAGGCAGGCCAAATCACGGAATAACCCGGACCAAGGGGCGTCCACCTATCTTGGTCTCAACCGACTTAAGCCGTAAGTCGGAAAGATGTATCTAACTTTCATGCAGGAATGGGTGTGGCCGGATCAACTACGATCCGGGTCATGTCAAGCTTCTAGGAGAAGGAAGGAATATCGCTGGTCAAAAGTAGCCCCGGTACACACTGCATGAGCGAAGCGGACAGAGGTAGGACCAGCGAGGCGTGACCGACAGAGGTGACGACGCCAATGTCGGCTGACGCAGGCACCGCAGAGGCTCACATAGCCTCTGCATGGGTGACACGGGGGAAAAGTAACCTGGTCGGCTTACTATTTTGGGAGGAGGCATATTCCCTGGAATATGCCTCCACGTATGCCCTAAGTGGAGACCCAGCCACCCCTATATAAGGAGTTCTAGGGCCTCTGTAGAAGGGTTAGGTTCGACGGGTTGGTCTTGTACGGGTTAGCTAGTGGCGAGAGTAAGAGAGTCCCTTCTTCCTCCTCTCCCCAATACAGCTCTAGGAGCACTTGTAAACCTACGAGGTGAATCAAATATAAAAATTCTGTGTGTGGAATCACCTCGCTATCCCTCCCTGGATTCCCCTAGTGCATATTAGTCCCCACCTTTAGCCTATCCATGGCATCTGCCGTGACACCACCACGACAGTTAACCACTAAGACTGTGTTAGAAAACCAACCTGACCTGGTTCCCGCAATAGAACGTCTCTCGGAGAGCTCAACCCAAGACCCAAGGAGATACATACCTCTGCAACACCTCTCCAGCCCTTCAAGACAGAAGCTCTGCACCATTCTCGAAGGACCTGAGTGCATCTCTAAGGGGGAAAGACTACGTCTTCCCAACTCAATCTCCAGAGGATTGTCTATCAAAAGACACTTCAGAAGAGATCTCAGGATCCGACGTCCTTTCGCCAAACAACAACCCGGGAGTTATCAGAGGAGAAACTAACTAACGATCCTACGAAGTCCCTCTGCTATTTCAGCTGTAGACATACCGGAAGGACCACAACATCGCCAACCCCTTGGTTCCAATCGCTTAGAGGACGTAAGTCTCCGATGGCTTCAGCAGGCTAAGTACGAATAATAGTAGTATATAAGCCCAGTAAGTCATAATCCCCGGAAGACTTCCGAAGGTCTCTACTCCAGAAGAAAGATGGACGACAATCCCCAGAAACCCCATTCAATGACTTCAAGAAGGAAGGACTATGGCAACTCTCCAATATACCCAGTTTAATCCTAAGGGGGAAAGACTGTGTCTTTCCCACAAAAATAGGGTAACCCTTCTCTGAAGCAAACTCAGGAGTCCTGGTCCTAAAATCGTTAGTTAGGATACGCTATGACCCTGAGGAAGAGCTGTGAATCCTTAGAGCGAGGTACCCCCAACCATAGATTCTACCCTCCGACGAGTACCCTCGTGAGGTTCAGCATCGAGATAGTCTGCCCAACCTAAGCCCTCGTGATATAGAGTCCGGAAGGAAAAGAAGGTCATCCCTCGCCAGCGGGACTACACTCTACTCAACTCCCTGTGCGTCCCCGAAGACTGAAGCTCAACTTTATCGACAGGGTAGCCACTTTCAAAGATGGAGTCCATGAGATAGTACGCGTAAGACACCTAGTATCAACCTGACTCAAAATCCCCTAACCTTACTCTCCCAAATCTCCGGACGAGATTCTTTTAAGAGGGAAAGGTATGTAACATCCTAATTTCAGCAACCCTGATTAGTTGTCCAGAATGCAAAAATCAGGGGGGACAAAAAAAATTCTTGTTTAATGCTGAAGTGTTTGCTTATTGTTTGGATATGCTTATGCATATGAAGGTGTATTAAATGATATACTCTTTACCTTAACACCAGTTGACAAAAGCTACTTCCCAAAACATTCTTGGCTTAATTTCCATATTCTCAAATGTTCTGGCATTTCAAAACTTGAGCCAAGAAGCCTTTGGAAACCAACTATTTTAGTAGCTTCTATTGATCAAACTATGGAGAGATATATAATATAATCTCCTTATGATTTCAAGATAGAACCTTCGACTACTCTTACCTCTAGGATCTCTAGAAACCTCTTTGTAAGCTTTTGAATTCTACTCTTTGTAGAGATACCAAGTACTCTCATCTTATTCAAACTCCAACCCTTCAAAATTACCCATCCTTCCCTCAAGCTAGGCTTGATGGTAGACCTAGTAGTAGTTGATTTGTTTGTAAGGTGAGTTGTCTTAATCTGTTGTTTGACTTGATTGCTCAGAAGTAGTATGAGCTACTCTAGGAGCTCATCCTCTAGGATCAAAATACTTCAAGATCACCAAATCCTAAGAAGTAATACAATCTGGATCTAATCTCTAACCACCAGGTGATCATCTAAAACCCTTACCCAGATCAATTCTGCAGTGATCCATTCTAGAAGTTTCCAAGTCAATCAAGACCAATATCAAGCATGGATCCTTTATACTAAATCTACACTTCAATATCATCCACTTGATGATGCTTGGGTACCTTGCAAACCAACAAAATCATCCCCTCTCATATTCTTGTCAAAATCCCCAAATCTGCCAAATTTGGCCAAGTCTGGAAAACTATTCCCAACATCACCTTTTCAAATGCTTCCCTTTCTCAACCCTTGTGCATTTTTGAAACTTCATCTGAACCATCCTGTTAACCATCCTAAGGACTACGAAGGACCACTCTTTACCTTGGTTAGATCATCCTCCAACCTAATTGTTCTTGATGGTTTTGCAGGCAAGAAAATAAATATTCCTGCAAATGTAGTCAAGATGCCTACTTTGATAGAAGCTCACACCACCATACAACCTTCTATGGACCAACTATTTGCATGATTGTGTTCTAATTATATAGTTCTATCAATATCTACTTCACTTGTTCCAAGTGGAGCTTTGTGCTGCTTGAACCCACAAGGTTTTGAAGGCTAGTTGATAATCTACTTTGGGAGGCTTATTTTATTCAATTTTTTAAAACAATTCTTGGGAAAACCAAACAAGATCAAGCTCAAACCTCTATACCATGTTGAAGTACATCACTTGTTCTATCCATCCATCTACCCCATGCACCAAGGGGAGATCGGAACTCCAAGATACAACCATGTTTTGATGGTATGAAATTAACATCACCTTAGATCCTTAATCTAGGGTATTCCACCAAAATCAACTTGGATTCTCCAATCCCAAGGTTGCAAATGCTTGCTAAACCTTGTCTACATCATCTACCTTGATCATCAAGATTTATCAATAATTCTCCATAATTATTATGGCTCCAAATCTAATAAATCTCTTTAATAGTCTAAATCTCCAAAACTCTATCCATAAAGGAAAGTTTGGTTTTTGCCAAAACACATCCCCAACTTTTGGCTCAATTGAGATACATATATCACACCGCATATTCCCACCTAAAAAATAAATATTTTTGAGATTCTTTATTATTTCTTTTTGCCCTTTTCTTAAATGGCAGAAACAAGAAATAATCCTTTAAAAATACCTTCCCACCTCAATAAATCCCAATAATATTCCCCAAGGTGTAATATAGTATCTAGGACCATTTCACACCAAAATATCACCTTGGCTAATGTAATAATATCAAGTGAACTTCTGGAAACTACTTATGTACCTTTTGAATAAATGTTTTTAAGTGGACTTAAAATCCTTCGAAAAATCCCAAATAATTCCTGGATATCCACCTTGACCTCATCTACCTACCAGTACCATCTCCCCCACTCTGTCCTATGCAAAATTTTGAAATTCCTTCACAAGTACCCATTTACTAAATTTGGCAAATCTAGCTAGTATTGAGCTAAACCAAGATCATACCACCACCAATCTTGCAAGGCAATGCACCATAACACCCAGCACTCATCTCTGGTCGTGACCACTATGGACACTAGTGCTTAACCCCATGTGGGTGTCTTGGCTTGCAAAACTCCTTTACTCCTCTAGCAGGAGCTACCCCTCCCCCTCCGCTCTGCTGCTCGACCAGAAAACCACCTCCCCGCCCACAGCATCCTCTCCTCCTGGTTTCCCTCCTCTCTCCCATGCCCAATGGACCAAGTCCATGATGGACTACTCCATCTCGGTTAAAAGGGCCAAAGGCCACCCAATGCCTCCCCATGCCCATCATTTGCCCCCTCCCACTCCAGCTCACCTCCCAGAGCCTCCTCTCCCCCTCCCCTACTCTATGCTGTTCGAAGGGGAGAGAGAAGAGAAGCTCGGCCTCCTCCCTCTACTCGAGCAAGGTTCTCTCCCCTCTGCCCTTTTCTCTCTGTATGTCACCATACTATGACCCCCCTACTCCTCCTCTCTAATCCTATTTTTATTTGGCCCAGGAGTCACCTCTACTGGCCTCGCCGATGAGCTCCGATGAAACTCCCTTCGGTCGCCATCACGGGAGAAGGAACCCATCCGCAACAAGGGTCGTGCCGACCATCCCCAAGCTCGCCGTCTTCCACCACGTCGCCCTGGACCATCCCCGACCTCCCCCAAGCCCCTGGTGAGCCACCCCGCCCCTCCTCTGCCCGCTCTAGGGTTTCAGACCGTCGCCGCTGTGCCCTGGAAGAAGACGGCTGTGAGCCATCGATTCCCCGCCTAATCGAACGGCTCACCACGGCGGATACCCCTTTGCCCCCTATCGCTCGCTAACGCCCAGGACCCACTCGTCAGCTTCAAAATTTGGCTCCCCACGTGTGCCTTCGCCCTAGTGGGCCGAATCCCCCTGGCTCGGCTTATCCCTCCGCACATCAAGCCCAGCAGCCCCTGCCCCCTTTTCCCTTTTTAAATTCCTTTTCCAGATCTGTTGATTGCCTGGCCAGTTTAAATCCATATGAAAATGGAAAATGGGGTGTTTCGTCCAAATAAAAATGTTCACATGTAACCACATGTTTTGTCCAACCTGCAGAACCAACCCTAGGCCCAAATTATTTTCCATTTGTTTTATGGAAATTAATCCACAAAAAGTTGTCTTCTGCACTAAATAAATTCCCTAGAGAGTTTTACATATCCATTTGGGATGAATCCAGCTTCTCCTCGAATTTAATTTCTATACCCATCAATTAGCATAATCCCCATGCCAAGGTGAATAGCAGTTTGCCTATAGCAAAAATAAAAAAAACATGGCATTTCTGCCTTTAAGAAATTCCCTAGGTCAAACCAATAGAGGTTTTGACCTCATTCCAACTCCCTGTGATGTGGTACACCAGGGTCTACTAAAATACCGGAGATCAAATTTTATGGAAGCTCTGTGTAATTTTGGTGAATTAATCATCTCTGTCTAGGCTTGTCTTAGTAGAAAAATCACTAAGGGAGTTTGACAAATCCCAAAAGGTTGATTCCAATTTCTACAGAAAGGTATTCTGACTACCTACAATGTTCCCTTGGAATGAACTCAAAATCCTACGTAAATTTAATCTGGTCAAAATGACAAAACAGCTCCAGAACTGCCTTTGGAAAATTCCTGAGGGCATTCTGGTAAATATTTTGCCATGTTTCCAACTCTAGGTGAGTCCATACATAAGGCCCCAACAACCCAACCAAGGAAAGTATTTTTGGAAAATCATAACTATTTAAAGACTAGGAAAATCATAACTATTTAAAGACTAGGAACTTTTCTGGTGATTTATTCCCTAAAACTAGAAGTTATTTCACTAGGAAAATCATAACTATTTAAAGAAAAGTGATAAGTTAGTGAAACCACTTTTGTTGGTTTAATTTGATCAACATCCACCTGTAGGTCTCATTTGGATACAATGGTATCATACAGAATATGGTCTTGTTCCAAAATCCATCTCTTAGGCAGTTTCTAGACTATAAATCCTAAGGAATGTTCATCCCCTTCTCCACGGCCATCTCAATCTCCTAATCCAATCCTCCCAAAACCATCTGAACCTTAATTAGGTATTATTCAATTGCTTGATGTATGTATTATTGCTTGTATGCCTTGTTTTTATTGTGGCTTGGTTTGCTTGCATGTGTTGTCGAGACGACGATAGTTGCGATGAAATCGGAGAGCAGAAGAAGTGGTATTTATATTTGGTATTGGTATTCTGAGTTAACTTACAAAGAAGTCCAGGGACATTTATGCCATATTGCTGATCATCAGGGAAGCCACCTTCTTGCTCATAAGCCTTGTCCTACTATTTTACCCATGCATGTTTTGTCTACTATTTGTGAAACTGCATTGTTTTATTATATGTTGATGTATTTATGGTAGTGGTTTGGGTCCTCCGAATCATTAAACTTTTGTACTATTAAGTACAACCCCCTTGGTGACACATACTTGCCCCTAGCAGAATAGATGGTGTATTACACCATACCCCTTTGGAGACCCTAATTTAGCCGAAGCAAGACTAGAGGATGGGAAGACCCCGAAAAAGTTTTATCAAATGTTTTATGTTAAAACCTTGGTGAGGTGGGACCTCCCAAGAGATGTTGAGAAAGAAAAAGGTTTTGCTCTACAAAATGCTGAAGGAAAACTGGAGGAAAAAGGTTTACAAAAACGCACCCGGTTCTTTGCAGTTTTGCTAGAACAATTAACCCGTGCAACCACATTACTCTGATATGGGACATGGCTGGATTTGATGTTTGTCTATTCTGGTATAAGCGGCCTCGCAACTACTACAGGGGATGAAACTCCCTGGAGGGTGGGCCTTCTCTGGACAACAGTCCATGTGAGACATCGACCGGGAGAAGGAACGAAGGGTCTTCAGACCTCCGCGCGTTACTATGAGCCCCTCATTGAAAGCACGCACGTGGGACATGCAATAGGCGCTCCGGTTGGTCCTCGGTACCCGACGTCCCGGTGTTGAGGGGAATAACAGTCATAGGGTAGGCAGTTATATTGGAGTGGGCATCCGGAGAGTCTTGATCGGTTACTCGACCCACGATCGGTGAAGATTAGGGTAGTGTACCCGGATGGTGTGGGTAAAGTGTACAACCTTTGCAGAGTGTAAATCTATTCGAATAGCCGTGTCCAAGGTCATGGATGGTTGGGAAGGTTGCTGTAGAGCGGTGCTGGTTTTGTTTTCAATAAGGATTTCGGAAAAGAAATGGCTTTGGAAATGTTTTGACCATGGGATGGTCAGAAAGGATCCTTGTTTTGACCATGGGATGGTCAGAAAGGGATGGAAGGAGTTTGGTCATGGGACGGCCGGAGAAAAGGAACAAATGGGTGATCCAGTCCTAAGTTTTTCCAACACTTTTCAAAAAGGTTTCCAAAATATTTTACAAAAAATTTCAACAAGGATATGTAGATGCTATATCTACAAGAGAAACTATTTGAGAAAAGAACCTCTCTTGGAACCCTCCTATTACCAGAGCCCTACTGCATATCCTCTTGTTATTATTATTATTATCTTAAGGTGGTTTGTGAGTACATTCAAAGTACTCACCGGCATTGTCCCTGGCTATTAACATGGTCAGATATCAAGAAGAAGGTGAAGGGGACGAATATGGGAGCTAGGACATTCTCCCAGTCAGTTGCCTGTAGGTTAAGGCATGGCTCGGGCTCTACGCTTGATGAAGTTCCTCTAATGATTATTGATGGAGCCATAACGACATTTATGTAAGTCTTGTAATTCGGTATATTCTCGGATGTTGTAATGATACTTGTCGGTTATTAGCCACGACTAACTGATCATGGGATCATGGTTGTATGCATAACAGGGATTCTCGGCGGATTAATCCGGGGGCCCCACAACACACATGCAATGACTCTAGTTGTGGTTAATTAAAAGAACACACATGCAATGACACTAGGGGATCCATATGTGGTTAATGAAAAGAACACACATGGAATGACACTGCTGGATCCATATGTGTTTTGTGAAAATAAAACACATGCAATCACTCTGGTGGATGCATATGTGGTTTGTGAAAAGAACTCACATGCAATGTCACTTGTGTATCCATCTGTGGTCTATGAAAAGAACACACATGCAATGACTCTGGTGGATCCATATGTGGTTTGTGAAAAGAACACACTTGCAATGACTCTGGTGGATCCATATGTGGTTTATGAAAAGAACACACATGCAATGACTCTGGTGGATCCATATGTGGTTTATGAAAAGAGCACACATGCAATGACTCTGGTGGATCCATATGTGGTTAATGAAAAGAACACACATGGAATGACACTGGTGGATCCATATGTTGTTTGTGAAAATAAAACACATGCAATGACTCTGGTGGATGCATATGTGGTTTGTGAAAAGAACTCAGATGCAATGTCACTTGTGGATCCATATGTGGTCTATGAAAGAACAGACATGCAATGACTCTGGTAGACCCATATGTGGTTTGTGAAAAGAACACAGATGCAATGACACTGGTGGATCCATATGTGGTCTATGAAAGGAATACGCATGCAATGACTCTGGCGGATCCATATGTGGTCTATGAAAAGAACACACATGCAATGACTTTGGTGGATCCATGTTTGGTTTATGAAAAGAACATACATACAATGACTCTAGTAGATCGATATGTGGTTTGTGAAAGGAACACACATGCAATGACTCTAGTTGTCGTTAATGAAAAGAATACACATTCAATGACAGTAGGGGATCCATATGTGGTTAATGAAAAGAACACACATGCAATGACACTAGTGGATCCTTATGTGGTTTTCGAAAAGAACACACATGCAATGACTCTGGTGGATCCATATGTGGTCTATGAAAAGAACACACATGCAATGACTCTGGTGGATCCATATGTGGTTTATGAAAAGAACACACATGCAATGACTCTTGAAAATCCATATGTGTTTTACGAAAAGAACACACATTCAATGACACTGGTGGATCCATGTGTGTTTGTGAAAGAACACACATGCTCATGTGGTTTTGCAAAAGAACAGACATGCAATGACTCTAGTGGATCCATATGTGGTTTATGAAAAGAATAGACATGCAATGACTCTAGTGGATCCATATGTTGTTTGTGAAAAGAACACACATGCAATTACTCTCGTGATGGTTTATTAAAAGAACACACATGCAATGACACTGGTGGATCCATGTGGTTTATGAAAAGAACCGACATTGAATGACTCTGGTGGATCCATATGTGGTTTATGAAAAGAACACAAACATGCAATGACACTATTTGATCCATATGTGGTCTATGAAAAGAACACACATGCAATGACTCTGGTGGATCCATATGTAGTTTGTTAAAAGAACACACATTCACTGACTCTAGTTGTGGTTCATGAAAAGAACACACATGCAGTGACTCTGGTGGATCCATATGTGTTTTAGGGAAATAACACATATTCAATGACACTGGTGGATCCATATGTGGTTTGTAAAAAGAACACACATACTCATGTGGTTTTTGAAAAGAACAGACATGAAATGAACACTGGTGGATCCATATGTGGTTTATGAAAAGAACAGACATGCAATGACTCAAGTGGATCCATATGTGTTTTGTGAAAAGAACAGACATGCAATGACTCTAGGCATGGTTAATGAAAAGAACACACATGCAATGACACTGGTGGATCCATATGTGGTTTGTGAAAAGAACACACATGCAATGACACTGGTGGATCCATATGTGGTTTGTGAAAAGAACACACATTCAATGACTCTGGTGGATCCATATGTGGTCTATGAAAAGAACACACATGCAACGACTCTGGTGGATCCATATGTGGTTTGTGAAAACAACACACATGCTCATGTGGTTTATGAAAAGAATAGACATGCAATAAACGCTAGTGGATCCATAAGTGGTTTCTGAAAAGAACACACATGCAGTGACACTGGTGGATCCATATGTGATTGTGAAAAGAACACACATGCAATCACACTGGTGAATCCATATGTGGTCCATGAAAATAACAAACATGCAATAACTCTGGTGGATCCATATGTGGTTTATGAAAAGAACGGACATGCAATGACTCTGGCAGATCCATATGTGGTTTGTGAAAATAACATACGTGCAATGACTCTAGTTGTGGTTAATGAAAAGAACACACATGCAATGACACTAGGGGATCCATATGTGGTTAATGAAAATAACACACATGCAATGACACTGGTGGATCCATATGTGATTTGTGAAAAGAACACACATGCAATGACTCTGCTGGATCCATATGTGGTTTGTGAAAAAAACACTCATGCAATGACACTGGTGGATCCATATGTGGTCTCTGAAAATAACACACATGCAATGAATCTGGTGGATCCATATGTGGCTTGTGAAAAGAACACACATTCACTGAGTCTAGTTGTGGTTCATGAAAAAGAACACACATACAATGACTCTGGTGGATCCATATGTGTTTTACGAAAAGAACACACATTCAATGACACTGGTAGATCCATATGTGTTTGTGAAAACAACACACATGCTCATGTGGTTTATGAAAAGAACACACATGTTATGACTCTAGAGGATCCATATGTGATTTATGAAAAGAACAGATATGCAATGAATCTGGTGAATCCATATGTGGTTTGTGAAAAGAACAGACATGCAATGACTCTAGTTGTTGATACATTGCAAATGTATCTATAATTTTTGATGCTCCATGCTTGTTTTTATCCACTTTCTTGTGTTTTGTCCACACTTTGGAGTACTTTTAATATGATTTCTTGGACTAACCTATTAACAAGAGCCATAGTGCCAGCTGCCTATTTTCTGCTGTTTTTGGTTCCAGGAAAGTCAGAAAATGAATATTCTCGGAATTGGAGGGGACAAAAGCCAAACTGCCTATTTTTTCCAGAATACTCCAGGAGCCAGAATACGAGATGGAGGAGGGCCAAGGGGTGGCCACACCCCCCCAGGCGCGGGCTGGGCCTGGCCGTGCTAGGGCATGGTGTGGTGGCCCTAGGCACCCCCTCGATCTCCCTCTTATCCTATAAGAAGCCTTCTGACCTAAAAACTTCGGGGAGTTCGACGTTTTTCCAAAGGTGCCATCTCCATCGATCTCCATCATCGCTTCTCCATCGACCATCCATGTTTCCCCCATCTATGAGTGAGTAATCCCCCGCTGTAGGCTATGGGGATGGTAGGGATTGGATGAGATCGTTCATGTAATGGCATCAGATTGTTAGGGCATGGTGCCTAGTATCTTTTATTAGTGCTTTATGACTTTGTTGCAACTTGTTGTGCTTAATGCTTATCACTAGGGCCCGATTGCCATGATTTCAGATCTGAACTTATTATTGATTCATCATGATAGTATTGTTTCTGGCCTTATCTTCAAGTTGTATACACAGGTTGTTGTCCGGAACCTATGGCCCCGAAGTGACAGAAATCGGGATAACCAGAAGGGAAAGGCTTTGATGTGAGGATCACATGTGTTCACGGAGTGTTAATGCTTTTCTCCGGTGCTTTATTAAAAGGAGCACCTTAATTGCCAGTAGTTCCCTAGAGGCCCCACTGCAAACGGGCTAGCATGACAAAAGATGTTGTGCAAGTTCTCATTGCGAGCACGTATGACTATATATGGAACACATGCCTAGGATTGTCTAGTACTTGGGTGCTTTATCTTATTTATCTGCAACTGCCCTATGTTCTGATTGCTATGTGAATTGTCTTGTCCATGCAACGCCCGTCCATCCATCCCTATGCCTACCGCACTCGAATCCCACTGTTTACTGCTTTTGTTACTACTGTCTTTTCTTTGCTACTACTGTTACTTTACTATTCCTACTACAAAACTGTTGCTACTGATAAACTGCTGTGAGCAAGATTGTTTCCAGGTGCAGCTGAATTGATAACTCAGTTCTTAAGGCTTATAAATATTCTTTGGCTCCCCTTGTGTCGAATCAATAAATTGGGTTTCACTTCCCTCGAAAATACCGCGATACACCCCCTATACTTGTGGGTCATCAAGACTATTTTCTGGCGCCGTTGCCGGGGAGCATAGCTTTATTTATCAAGTCCACTTGGATTCACTATTGTTCAAGCTAAGTTTATATTTCTCCTTGTTTTCTTGTTTCTTTATCAAAAATACAAAAAAAATTAGTTCCTACTCTAGTTGTTATTTTCGTTGGTCTGTTATTGTCTTGCTTTGTCATGCTTGTTGTCAATGGTTGGTTTCTTTGAAACTGAAGCTTATTGGCAAGGAGGGTTCATGGAAGATCAAAAATATTATTATAAGGAACACTGCTTGTCACAAAAAGGGAAACACTTATGGGGAAAAATTGATAGATTGTATACCATTGCTAGAAACGTGTGCTCTACTTATAATGTTACTTATTGGTGTGATGAGTCTCGTTGCAGAAAGAGGTATAAACACCTCCCTTTTCAGTGTGAGTATAAGGATAATGATACCATATCTTCCTATGCTAAAGGAATTTATGACTTTTATGATGCGGAACAAATTGAAGAATTTATTGCTTGGAAGGGTGCTTTTGAACTTGCTAGTTTGCTTGAAAATATTGATGATTCACCTTATAAGTATGAGGTTTATGGTATACTTAAATTTTGCTTTGATAATTACAAGGATGAAAATGGCCCTATTCTTGAGTATTTTAATAGATGCTCTCCACAATGGAAGAGACTAATGCCTTGCAGGATCCTATGGAAGAAGAAATTGATGAACCTGAAATCTCATTAGATGAAAAAGAGGAGGAGAGTGATGAACAAAAGGAGGAAGAATGGATTAGCTACCCATGCCTACCTTCTAATGGGAGTAACTCTTTATCCCTTACATTATTTGATTGTCCCCTTCCTTACTAAAGGAGAATGAATGTTATGTTCCTGAGGTTTCTCTTGAAAATGTTTATAATAAAGATCTAGTGCTTGTAGATCATGAAGAGCATGCTTTCTGTGATAGTTATATTGTTGAGTTTCTTCATGAGGCTACTGAAAATTATTATGAGAGAGGAAAATATGGTTGTAGAAGTTTTCATGGTATTGAAACACCTCTCTATGTGCTGAAGTTACTCTTGTTTTATCTTCCTATGCTTGTCTCTTTGTTCTTTGTGATTTTATTTGCATACACGAATCCTATGCATAGGAAGCGGGTTAGACTTAAATGTGTTTAGGATTTGCTTCTTGATGCTCTCTTTTACTTCACTTCATATTTCTTATGAGAGCATCCTCTCAAACTTTTATGCCTGAAGATGATAATATGTCTATTATTCTTGGGAGACCTTTTCTTAAATACTGCAGGACCTGTTATTAATTGAAATCAAGGGAAGGTGACCTTCAATGAACACATTGTCTATTTCCCCAAGAAGAGTGATAGGACTTATGGTTTTGAATTCAATTGAACATATTGAGAGCATTCAAGTTGGAGAAATATATTGTCCCATACGAAGAGAAAAATTTGAAACTATTATGATTGGGACCATTGCTATCAAGGTTGAGGTAACATAATCATTAGTGGGATACAAAGTTTTGTCTCATATGTAATTGTTTTGGTAACAAGACCTGATCAACCTTGTTAACAAAAGGATTTCATTGAACAAAACAATGTTTTCAGCATGATTATCTTCGCTTACTTCTATTCTATCCATTTTAGTTTTTGCTTATGCCTAACTTAAAGGCATTAAAGAAAAGTACTTATTGGGAGATAACCCAAAAGTTTTAGATGAGTCTTGGAAGTTATTACTTCATTAATAACCGCTCCTTATCCTTTTTTATTTGCTTTTTTGTGCCAAGAGTAACCTCTAATGAGAGAGAAGTAATGATTGGGAAAGTCGCTGTTCCGAAACAAATTTTTGTGCTTCACCGTAAAAATTCATGAGAGAGCTTTGTATGTCGGATTGAGCTGTAATTTTTTGTGCTTATGCCCCAGGTTGTATATAACTTTCGTTAGTTCAACACTTTTTGATCTGAGAACATAAGGTCTTCGAAAAAAGTCGTCTTTACCTGCTGGTCTGTTTTGACAGATTTCTGCCATTTTCTGCATTTGCTTCTTGTTGGTTCCTTTTTGAGTTCTTTTGGGGAATTGAGCTTTTTGAGGGAAGTGCTACAGTAGCTAGTATTCTAATCGAAGTTTATTGGTGTTAGAACTAAACCTTAAGACTTATTTATCTTGAGTGCACTAATGTTGCTAATAAAGATTGTGTGAAGTTTTGTATGAAGGAAAAATTTCAGGTGTATGGAAGGAATGAGTAATGAGATGAAGGATGGACTAAAGCTCAAGCTTGGGGATGCCACGCGTGTCACCCCAAGAAATATCCAAGAAGTACACTCGTCAAAGCTTGGGGATGCCCAAGGCATCCCCTTCTTCATCAATAAAAATCTCAGGTTTATTCCAACCACTTTCTTTTTATTGTTTCATGCACAGTTGTGTTGTTCTTGGAGCGTCTTCGTTTTCGTTTTCGTTTTCGTTTTTAGTTTGCGTGGTTTGCTTAGTTTGCTAAATAAATTGATTGGACCTCCTCTTTCATATATTGGTGTTCAAATAGTTTGGTTTGGAGTGGAAAAGAGTAGGAAAGTTTATGCTTAAGTGGTAAAAAGAGTTTGTTTTTGACTGTGGCCTATGCTATGTCATGCAATGTTTGATGTTTCTTTGGCTTTATGCTTAGTATTCTTTGCTGTAGCATGACTTGTTATAAACAATTGAGATTTCTTAATGTGCCTTGGATGAATTATGCGTTGTTTTAGCATATTAAAGCATAGTATAGTGGTATTCTCCTTTGATGCTTTATTTGGGTTGACTTGGCGCATGCTCACACCATGTTATGACTATCCCAAGTCACCATAATCCTTTATGATCCTTTAGTTTTCAACTGTAGTATCACTTTATGTTTTGATCAATGATGTTTTCTCGCTCTGCATGATTATGGCCATTATTGCTCTCTCGTTTGTTGCTCCCTTACTATTGCTCGCCTTCACTTCCACTGAGTGTTTTACTCATCTTTCCAACTCCCTAAACCAAATATTTCCAAAGTGTCCACCATACCTACCCATTAGCATCATTTTCTACCTCCGTGCATATTCAATATGCCTTGTTTTCTTCTGAATAAAATGTTTGCTTGTTATGGGAAAATTAGTTAGTAAAGCTCTCACGAACTTGATGGCACACTTTATTTCCTGCACTTAATAAACCTGAACCATTGCGTCCTTCTTTGTTGTGAATATGCTTGCGCTTTATGAGTTGAAGTTAGCAGAACCATGTATCATGGGGACCGCTTTCAACGCTTCATAGGTACTTTGTACCTAGTTGATATCATGTTCTTTTGCTTATGGATCCTGGCGGTGTGAAATAAAAGTGGAACTTGTAAGATCATGGAGTTTGTATGTATGTTAGAGAAACGCCTAGGCCGCTAGCCTAAGCCATGCCTAATCATGGTGGAAACTTGCAGCATAACCATAATGAGCATTCTATGAAGCATCCTCAATAAAAATCTGTGCACATAGTTTTTAAAAAGATCGCCGAGATGCTCATTGTCTGCTTGCCTTGTATTTTGATTATGGGATAGCTCCCGTGTCATGTGCAAGGGGTACCCCGTTGGCGGTTCTCTATGATACGTATATACTTACAATGACAAGAGCTTACTTGTGACTGAAGTTGAGTAGCATGAGGATTGGTCTTCGTAAGTAAGGGGCATGAGACTTCGATTTATAACTTGTTAAGCATATCCTCTTAGTTGTGTCACTTTAACCTTAACCACATTAAAGATGCTTATGATAGGGGCAATGAGAGCTCAAAGCTAACGAGTACCATACTTTCAGCATTTGGAAGCCTTTCAAACTTTTCAAAACCTTTTTCATTTCCTTGTTGAGTCTCCATACATTCTATGAGCACTTTCTTGAGAGCATAGTGGCCATTCTTAGTTCTATGTGCATTGTCCCAAGACTAGTTGATTGATGCATACTTTGATATTGCTTGTTTAAACTATTGTATCTAGTCACTCTTATGAACTTTGAAGGTGTCCTATGCATTTATATTTGCTACTCTATGAGGGACAAGCTAAATACTATTATGCTATGTATTCTTTATGTGAAACAAACAAACGTCTTGCAAGGCATTGTTATTCATGAATCTTTTATTTGTGGCCTTTTCATGTTGCATCATAGTTTCTTTGTCTTATTGCTAGGACTTTGTCTTTCATGTTATGATTAAAGTACTACGATCCCAGCTTTGAATGTTTTACAAATATTTTGATCAAGTCTTTGATGGTACATGTCACCTCAAAAATTATTGTTTCTTTTTATCACTTACCTACTCGAGGACGAGAAGGAGTTAATCTTGGGGATGTTGATACATTGCAAATGTATCTATAATTTTTGATGCTCCATGCTTGGTTTTATCCACTTTCTTGTGTTTTGTCCACACTTTGGAGTACTTTTCATATGATTTCTTGGACTAACCTATTAACAAGAGCCACAGTGCCAGCTGCCTGCTTTCTGCTGTTTTTGGTTTCAGGAATGTCAGAAAATGAATATTCTCGGAATTGGACTGGACAAAAGCCAAAGTGCCTATTTTTCTAGAAGACTCCAGGAGCCAGAATACGAGACGGAGGAGGGCCAAGGGCTGGCCACACCCCCCCCTAGGCCCGGGCTGGCAGTGGCCGCGCTAGGGCATGGTGTGGTGGCCCTAGGCACCCCCTAGGTCTTCCTCTTCGCATATAAGAAGCCTTCTGACCTAAAAACTTCGGGGGGTTCGACGTTTTTCTAGAAAAAAGTTCCGCTGTGCCGCCACCACTGAAGGGGAGATTCGGGGGACAGAAAGTCTCTGTTCCGGCACCCTGCCGGGACGGGGAAGTGCCCCCGGAGCCATCTCCATCGATCTCCATCATCGCTTCTCCATCGACCATCCATGTTTCCCCTATCTATGAGTGAGTAATCCCCCGCTGTAGGCTATGGGGATGGTAGGGATTGGATGACATCGTTCATGTAATGGCATCAGATTGTTAGGGCATGGTGCCTAGTATCTTTTATTAGTGCTTTATGACTTTGTTGCAACTTGTTGTGCTTAATGCTTGTCACTAGGGCCCGAGTGCCATGATTTCAGATCTGAACTTACTATTGATTCATCATGATAGTATTGTTTCTTGTCTTCTCTGCAAGTTGTATACACATGTTGTTGTCCGGAACCTATGGCCCGAAGTGATAGAAATCGGGATAACCGGAAGGGAAAGGCTTTGATGTGAGGATCACATGTGTTCACGGAGTGTTAATGCTTTGCTCTGGCGCTTTATTAAAAGGAGCACCTTAATGGCCAGTAGTTCCCTAGAGGCCCCGCTGCAAACGGGCTGGCAGGACAAAACATGTTGTCCAAGTTCTCATTGCGAGCACATATGACTATATATGGAACACATGCCTAGCATTGTCTAGTACTTGGGTGCTTTATCTTATTTATCTACAATTGCCCTATGTTCTGATTGCTATGTGAATTGCCTTGTCCATGCAACGCCCATCCATCCATCCCTATGCCTACCGTACTCGAATCCCACTATTTACTCCTTTTGTTACTACTGTCTTTGCTTTGCTACTGCTGTTACTTTACTATTCCTACTACAAAGCTGTTGCTACTGATAAACTGATGTGAGCAAGATTGTTTCCAGGTGCAGCTGAATTGACAACTCAGTTGTTAAGGCTTATAAATATTCTTTGGCTCCCCTTGTGTTGAATCAATAAATTGGGTTTCACTTCCCTCGAAAATACTGCGATACACCCCCTATACTTCTGGGTCACCAGTTGTGGTTAATGAAAAGAACACACATGCAATGACACTGCAGGATCCATATGTTGTTTGTGAAAACAACACACGTGCAATAACACTGGTGGATCCATATGTGGTTTTTGAAAATAAGTCACATGCAATGACACTAGTTGTGGTTTATGAAAAGAACACAAATCCATGACTCTATATGTGATTTATTAAAATAACACACATGCAATGACACTGGTGGATCCACGTGGTTTATGAAAAGAATAGACATGCAATAACTCTGGTGGATCCATATGTGGTTTATGAAAAGCACATTCATGCAATGACTCTGGTTGATCCATATGTGGTTGTGAAAAGAACACACATGCAATGACTCTAGCTGTGGTTAATGAAAATAACACACATGCAATAACATTGGTGGATCCATATGTGGTTTGTGAAAATAACACACATGCAATTACTCTAGTTGTGGTTTATGAAAATAACACACATCCAATGACTCTAGTTCTGGTTTATTAAAAGAACACACATGCAATGACACTGGTGGATCCATGTGGTTTATGAAAAGATCATACATTTAATGACTCTGGTGGATCCATATGTGGTTTATGAAAAGAACATACATAATGACTCTGGTGGATCCATATGTGGTTTGTGAAAATAACACACATGCAATGACTCTAGTTGTGGTTAATTAGAAGAACACACATGCAATGAGAATGGTGGATCGATATGTGGTTTCTAAAAAGAACACATAAGCAATGACACCAATGGATCCATATGTGGTTTGTTAAAAGAACACGCATGCAATGACACTGGTGGATCCATATGTGGTCTATGAAAAGAACACACATGCAATAACTCTGGTCGATCCATGTGTGGTTTTTGAAAAGAACAGACATGCAATGACTCTGGCGGATCCATATGTGGTTTGTGAAAATAACACACATGCAATGACTAGTTGTGGTTAATGAAAAGAACACACATGCAATGACAGTAGGGGATCCATATGTGGTTAATGAAAAGAACACACATGCAATGACAATGGTGGATCCATATGTGGTTTGTGAAAAGAACACAAATGCAATGACTCTGGTGGATCCATATGTGGTTTGTGAAAAGAACACACATGCAATGACACTGGTGGATCCATATGTGGTCTTTGAAAATAACACACATGCAATGACTCTGGTGGATCCATATGTGGTTTGTGAAAAGAACACACATTCACTGACTCTAGTTGTGGTTCATGAAAACAACACACATGTAATGTAACATCCCAAAACTTTAATCCAAGCTTATCAAGATCCAAATCATCAAAATTTAGGGTTAACAAAAATGTTTCCAAAGTAAAAATGAAAGCATTCATGTGTATGAGCATTTAAATTAGGAATTGATTTGAATTGTCATGGTTCTGTGATCCTTTGCTTGTAAAATGTTTCTTAGGTGAAATAAACATCATCTAAGTCATTACCAAACTTTTTCCAAAGAAGAACAACTCAAAATGAATATTTGAAGTGAATCGTCATTTTGGCAAACTTAACTCCCATGCCTACTTTGGCTATTCCTAGTACTCAAAACTTAACAGAAACATGTTTGGATGTTTACACCCCTTGATAGTATACATAATGAGGTACCAAGGCCCACTTTGTGATCTGCTAAAAACTTTCAAATGTTAATTTTAAATGACAGTTTAAAATTGAATCTAATTCATATGGGAAGATCCCATTATTTCAAAAACCACTCAAACAAGATCAACTTTCAAAACCCTTGCAACTAGAGAGTGCTTAGCATTAGTTTAGATCACTCAAAAAATTTGAACTCAAAATTCAAAAGTTTTTCTCCTTTTGCCATTTTGTCAAACACCTTGTGGGCAAGATCAAAGTGGCCTAACTATTACTGTTTTAGGGTTGATCTTGTCTAGCAAATTGAAGTGCTTTGATCACCCTTGTCTCCTCCAAGTCTAACCAGACCAACACCATCACATCCCCTACCTCCTAGCTGCACTGCAAGGCCATGCCGAGAGCACCTTGCCGGCCAACTTGGCCCTCGCAGCAACAAACCGCTTCCCCCTCTCTCGCCATGTCTACATGCTAGCCAGTGGTCCACCGCCACCGTCCAACCAGCCCCAACCCAGAGACAGAGACCAGAACGGCCAGTAACCGCCGCGCCCGGAGCCTGTTGACCATGCCGACGCTGCCCGCAGAGCGCGCCCCGTCCCCGCGTGCATAGACCGCCCCTCGACCGCAGCCCGCGCCCACCGCTTCGCCATGACCTAGGGAACACCCCAGACATCCCCGTTGGCCACCCAACACGCCACAGCCACCACTTGCCGTCGAACCCGCCGCCTCTGCCGCCCAGAGCGTGTGACGCTCCCGACCAGCACAGACCTCGCCTTGCCGCGCCTTTAAGCCACAGAGCACCGCCAGGAGACAGGCCACCGTCCCCTACCTCGAGCCACGCCACTAGCCCCCTGTGTCGCCCTCGCTGGAGTCGCCTGCCCACACCGCTCGGTCTCACTGTCGAGCCTATATAAGCCGGCCACCCTAGCCTCATTTCTTCACACTCACTCACTCCCCACCTCTCACTGAACCTCACCCACCTCTCGCCGACGCCGCTCGAGCTCTGCCTCGCCGGAATTGGAGCCGAAGCCGCCGCAGCAGGAGAAGGGCGCCTGCAATTTAGGGCACCCCAAGCTCCGCCACAACCGCGCGTCGCCTCGCCGTCGTCTACCAGCCCGTTTGCCCGCCTCACCGACCTTGCTGGAGCCCTGGTACGTCCCCGGTAGACCCCCACCGAGCCGCTAGGGTTCAAGCTCGCCGGCGACCTGTTCGTCGTTGACGACGAACCTCAGCCGTAAATCGCACTTCTAATCCTACGATCCACAGCGCGCGTACCGTTTCGCGTGTTAAGTGCCGCTTTCAAGCGGGACCCCCTGTCAGCTGAGCCCCGCGCTGCGGAGCGCCGCTGGGCCGGCCCATGTTCGTTCCCGCGCTAGCCCAGCCATTCAGAATTGGAATTTTCTTTTTAGAGTTAATCTTAGTTTTGTCCACTAGTTTAAAAATCAATTCTAGGAGTTTGACAAATCCAAATTGCATGAAACCAATTTTGCCTGAAAGGTATTGAAATGATCTATCAAAGCCCATTGGATTTAATTCAAATAGAGTTGTAGATCTCTACTAATAAAAATAACAAAATAGAAGCATTTGCAACTTGCAACATTTTTATAAAATCAACCAAGATAGATTTTGAGTTGATTCCAACTCTCAAAAATCACATTTCATCATATCTATCTAAATATGTAATAATATTAAGGTTTACATTCAGTAAATTTGGACTAGTACAAAAATAATCCTATATAGGCATTTCTAGTCACTTTAAATCATTAAATAATGAACTTAAACCAAACTAATTATGATCCAACCTTTAAATCTCATTCCCACATGTTAGAATATGTGGTGATGACATGTGTCAACATGATCCCATATTTTAAGTGGTGAATATTATATCTTAGTTAATTTTTCAATGAGTAGAAATTACTTTTCTAAATTAAAAAGAATGAAACTAGTGAATTAAACTTGTGATGCTTGTGAGGATAATATATCATCAAATGTGTGTTTTAGAATACTAATTAGACTAGTTAAGTTTTGTTTGGTAATTGTGTATTCCGTATGTATTTATAGACGATAGTACCGACCAAGCTTTCGAGGAGGAGGAGTTCTACCAAGAAGAAGAAGAAGAAGAAAACTTCAACCACTGCACTCACAAGGCAAGCAACCATGAACAATGCAAGCTAACACTTGCAAGTATAATGCTTACCAAGCTAGGATTAAACTAGATGGATTATCAAAGATGCTTTAGTCACACTACTTTGGCTATTAGTACCCCAAGTCTTAGTTACAAACTTTATTCCCTTTACTTACACAAAGTTCTTTACTTGATTTTAAAGGTAGCATAAAAAGTATAAAACTTGACCTATTTAGAACACTTTAGATGTCATTCTATGGCATGAGATTGAACCCATCTTTTTGTCGTGGTGGTGTCACGGCAGATGCCATGTATAGGCTGAAGGTGGGGACTAATACACGCTAGGGGAATCCAGGGAGGGATAGTGAAGTGATTCTCCACACAAGAACTTGTATTGATTTCCTTCCAAGGTTACAAGTGTTCCTAGATCTGTATAGGCGAGAGGAGGAACAAGAAGCTCTCTTACTCTCACCCACAGATCTCCCCTGAAACCTTAGACGTTAACAGAATTGTCCAGAGAATAAACAGCCAACCCCCTCTACTGAAGCCCTAGCCCCCCTTTTATAGTGGAGGCTCGGTTTCTGCCTAGGGCATACGTGGAGGCTCGGTTCCCCGCGTCACCTATGCTTTAGCTACGTGAGCCACTGCGGCGCCCTCGTCAGCTGACACGGGCGTCGTCACGCTTGTCGGCCACGCCCCGGTGGTCCTGTCCTTGCTCGCTTCGCTCAGGCAGTGTGTACCGGGGCTCCTTTTGACCAGCGAGATTCCTTCCTTCTCCTAGAAGGTTGCTGCGACCCGGACGATGGTTCATCCGGCCACCCCCTTTTCCTGCATACAGGTTAGACATACACTTCCGACATACCGCTTAAGTCTGATATGACAACTTGCCATGAACTTGTTCAGCGCTGGCCTTCCGAGCAATGCATGATACGCGCTTTCTAAGTTCACCACTTCGAACTCCAGATTTTGAGTTCGGCAATTGTCCCTCGTGCCGAACAAGACGTCGACCCGGACCTTGCCTATGGGCTCGCAAGAAATGCCGGGCACAATGCCATGGAAAGTTGTCCTCGTGGCCTGGAGCATGTTCTCCGAGATACCCAACTTGCGCATTGTGTCCGCGTACATGATATTTATGCTACTGCCGTTGTCGATCAGTAGCTTTGATAATCTTATGTTAATGCTAGGCCATATGAATGTAGGATCTAGCACCAACGCATACAAACCAGGGCTCGGCATGAGCTTGGGTTGATCCCTAATGCTCCAAGTGACAAGTCCCAGATCACTTGTTTTGAGTGCCCAATGAACTGGCAGCAATGTTGTGCCTATCGCAGTCAAGGACAAGTCCCAGATCACTTGTTTTGAGTGCGGAGTGAAGGGTCACTACTCCAATGAGTGTCCCAAGAAGACTGCAGCCAATACCAATGTGAATGCCCCAGCTCAGCAGCAGCGTCGTGTTCAACCAGGAAGGAGATTTGCCCCAGGGAACCCTCACAACCGCAATGGCCGTCTCTTCCACATGAATGCAGAGAAGCCCAGGAAGCGCCAGATGTAGTGCTGGGTATGTTTTCTGGCAACTCAGTTTTAGCAAGAGTATTGTTTGATTCGGGAGCATCGCATTCATTTGTCACCGAAGAATTTGCATGCACTAGTAAGATTCGTCCAACCAACCTGAAGCATGTCATGATAGTTCAAATCCCCGGTTCAACAACCAAAGCTAGAAAAATTTGCAAAGCTGTACCTATCAGAATACATGGGATAGATTTTTATGCCAACCTAATTGTACTTGGAACTAAAGGTTTGGAAGTAGTACTAGGTATGGACTGGATGTCAAGGCATAAAGGATTGATAGACTGTGCTAAGAGAGCCATTACCATGAATAGTAGTTCTGGAGTCACAGTTGAGCATATCTCTGAAACCTTACCCCATCAATTCAAGTGCAACCAGAGTGTAGCCTTGTCCACCATTGACCAAGTCAGAGTAGTCTGTGAATACCCCGATGTATTCCCAGATGAATTGCGAGGTATGCCCCTGGATAGGGATATTGAGTTCATTATCGAAATAATCCCCAGAATCGGACCTATAGCCCAGAGACCCTATAGCATGAACCCATCAGAGTTAGTGGAACTGAAGAAGCAGTTGGCTGCTATGCTAGCCAAAGGTTTAATTCAACCAACTGCATCGCCTTGGAGATCACCAGTGTTATTCGTTGACAAGAAAGATGGAGGCAACCGTCTGTGCACAGAGTACAGAAAGTTGAATGATGTCACTATCAAGAACAAGTACCCTTTGCCAAAGATAGAGGATCTATTTGATCAGTTGACCGGAGCTCAGGTATTCTCAAAGATTGATCTTAGGACTGGTTATATCCAACTTAAGATTCATGCAACGGATATTCCGAAGACCGCCTTTACTACTCGCTATGGTTTATACGAGTATACGGTTATGTCTTTTGGATTAACCAATGCCCCTGCTTATTTCATGAATCTCATGAATAAGATCTTTATGAATTTCTTAGATAAGTTTGTAGTTGTGTTTATCGACGACATCCTTATCTACTCCAAGTCAGAAGAAGAGCATGATCAACATCTGAGAATCATTCTAGAAACCCTGAGAGAGCATCAGTTATATGCCAAGTTCAGCAAGTGTGAGTTTTGGCTGAAAGAAGTAGGATGCTTAGGACATATTGTGTCTGCCGGAGGAGTCTCTGTTGATCCCAACAAGATCAAAGATGTCGAATAAATGGAAAGCCCCAACCACTCAAACCCAAGTCCGTTCTTTTCTCGGATTAGCGGGATATTACCGCAAGTTCGTAGAAGGATTCTCGAGCATAGCCCGACCAATGACCCAATTGTTGAAAAAGGACAAGAAGTTTGAATGGACAGATAAATGTGAAGCCAGTTTTCAGGAGCTGAAGAAGAGATTGATATCAGCCCCAATTTTGGTCATGCGAGACATCAAGAAGCCATTTGATGTGTATTGTGACGCACCCAAGATTGGTCTAGGATGTGTATTGATGCAAGAAGGCAAAGTCATCGCATATCTGTCTCGACAACTTAAGCAGCATGAGCAGAACTATTCGACCCATGATCTTGAGCTAGCAGTTGTAGTTCTAGCACTGAAGACATGGCGTCATTATTTGATGGGTAATCGATGTGAGATTTACTCAGATCATAAGAGCTTTAAGTATATCTTCACTCAGAAAGAGCTGAATATGAGGCAAAGAAGATGGATAGAGTTAATCAAGGATTATGACCTTGACATTCACTATCACCCCGGCAAAGCCAATGTGGTAGCGGATGCTCTTAGCAGATTGCCGTGTAGGCTTAACACCATGATCAAGGAGAAGCAACCAAGTTTGTATGAAGAGTTGGAGCAGTTCAGGACTGAATTAGTTAGCAAAGGATTCCTAGCTAGCATTGAACTTCAACCCACTTTGATTAGCCAAATCAACGAAGCCCAGAAAGGGAATGAAAGTATCGACGGAATCAAACGTCGTATTGGTATAGGAAAGGTACCTGGATTCACCAAAGATGAAGGAGTACTGTGGTACAAAGGACATATCTGTCTGCCAGCAGATTCGGAGCTGAAGGAAGTTATCATGAAGGAGGCTCATGATACTCTTTATTCTAACCACCCTGGAGGAACAAAGATGTATAAAGATTTGAAAGAGCAATTTTGGTGGAATAAGATGAAGAGAGAGATCGGAAGCTACATCGCCAAATGTGACATCTATCAAAGAGTCAAAGTAGAGCATCAGAGACCTGCAGGACTGTTGCAACCATTGCAGATTCCGGAATGGAAATGGGATTCCGTCGGAATAGACTTTATCACCGGTTTACCTACTTCCAGTAGGGGAAATGACTCAACCTAGGTCATAGTTGATAGATTGTCCAAGGTAGCCCACTTTATACCTGTCAAAACAACTTACCAGAGTGCAAAGTTAGCAGAGCTATACATTGCTAGGATTGTTAGTCTACATGGAACCCCCAAGACCATCGTATCAGATCGAGGAACCCAGTTTACCTCAAGATTTTGGCAGAAAGTGTAGGAAGGTTTAGGAACCAAGTTGAACTTCAGTACCGCATATCACCCGCAAACAGATGGACAAACTGAGAGAGTCAACCAAATCCTAGAAGATATGCTTAGATCTTGTGTGTTGGAATATGGATCAAATTGGGAAGAATGCCTACCTTTCGCAGAATTCTCATATAACAATAGTTATCAAGCTAGTTTACAGATGGCACCCTTTGAATTCCTTTACGGAAGAAAGTGTCGTACCCCTTTGAATTGGTCGAAAGTAGGAGAGAGTTAGATCTTCGGACCCGACATTCTCCGAGAAGCAGAAGAGAAAGTTCACAAAGTCCGTGAACACCTTAAGACCGCCTAGTCCAGATAGAAGAGCTATGCCGACAAGAGAAGGAGAGACCTGATTTTCAATGTCGGAGATTTTGTATATCTCAAGGTTTCACCATTAAAGGGAACCCAATGCTTTAGTCTGAAGGGAAAGTTAGCCCCTAGATATATCAGACCTTTCAAGATTCTGAACCATCGAGGAGAAGTATCATATCAGTTGGAACTGCCTGAAGAGATGTCAGCCATCCACAATGTGTTCCATATCTCGTTACTTCGCAAATGCTTGGAAGTGCCTGAGAAGACTGAAGTTTTCAAGAACATCGATCAGAGAGCTGTGGAAATCAACAATGACCTGACCTATCAAGAAGTACCCATCCGTATACAGGAAGAAGCCTACAGAACCACCAGGACCAGGAGTATCAAGTTTCTCAAGATTCAGTGGAGCAACCATACGGAAGAGGAGGCTACTTGGGAGCGCGAAGATTACATTAGGACGGAGTTCCCAGATCTCTTTAGTTCCTAGTTTTCTTTGTAAATCTCGGGACGAGATTTTGTTTAAGGGGGGAAGGTTTGTAACATCCCAAAACTTCAATCCAAGTTTATTAAAATCAAATCAAACAAAAATGGGTTTAACAAAAACTTTTCCAAACTTAATATGAAAGCATTCATATATGTGTGCATTTAAAATAGGAGTTGTTTGAATTGCCATGATTGAATGATCCAATACTTGTAAAATGTTTCTTAGGTGATTTAAACATCATCTACATCATTCCCAAACTTTTCCTAAAGAAAATCAAATCAAAAAGAATTAAAAAGGAGGAATGGTCATTTTGGCAAATTTAACTCTCATACCTACTTTGGCTATTCCTAGTACTCAAAAATTAATAGAAACAATTCTTGATCTTTGCACCCCAACCGCGTGCCACCGCCCCTACTGCCGCATTTATGTTCTAGAGCACCGCCAGGGAACCACCCATCGATCGCCACCCCCAGCCATGCCTCTACCTCGCTGTAGCCATGTCGCCACCGTCGACCGCCCATCCCGCTCGGTCTCACCGTCGAGCCTATAAAAGGAGCCCTCCCCAGCCTCTTCACTCCACACCATTCCACTCCCCTCACCTCTCTGAACCTCACCCACCTCTAGCCGGAGTAAGGCGAGGTCTGCCTCGCCGGAATTGGAGCCGGAGCAGCTGCGGCAGGAGGAGAAGGGCGTTGTTGATTGCGACCACCCCAAGCTCCACCGCGACCACGCCTCGCCTTGCCGCCATCTTCCACTTCGTTTGCCCGCCTCACCAACCCCGCTGGAGCCCTGGTACGCCCCCAGCAGACCCCCACCGAGCCGCTAGGGTTCGAGCTCGCCGGCGACCTGTTCGTCGTCGACGACGACCCTCAGCCATAGATTCCTATTCTAATCGCACGGCCCACAGCGCGTGTACCGTTTCGCGTGTTAAGTGCTGCTTTCAAGCGGGACCCCCCTGTCAGCTAAGCCCCGCACCGCGGAGCGCCACTGGGCCGGCCCATTTCTTTTCCCGCGCTAGCCCACACATTCAAATATGGATTTTTCTTTTAGTTAAATCTAGTTTCTGTCCAGTATTTCAAAAATCAATTTTGTGAGTTTTCCCAATCCAAATTGCATGAAACTAATTTTGTCTAAAAGGTATTGAGATGATCTATCCAAGCCCGTTGGAATTAATTCAATTAGAGTTAGAGATCTCTCTTAATAAAAATAAGAAAACAGAAGTATTTGCAATTTGCAACATTTTTATAAAATCAACCAAGTTAGCTTTTGAGTTGATTCCAACTCTCAAAAATCACATTTCACCATATCTATCAAAATATGTAATAATATTAAGGTTTACATGCAGTGACTTTGGACTAGTGCCAAAATAATGCTATATAGGCATTTCTAGTCACTTTAAATCATTAAATAATGAACTTAAACGAAAGTAATGTTGATCCAACTCTTAAATATCATTCCCACATGTTAGAATATGTGGTGATGACATGTGTCAACAAGATCCCATGTTTTAAGTGGTGAATATTAAATGTTAGTTAATTTTTTAATGAGTAGAAATTACTTTTCTAAAATAAAAAGGATGAAACTATTGAATCAAACTTGTGATGCTTGTGATGATAATAGATCATCAAATGTGTGTCTTAGAATGCTACTTAGCTTAGTTAAGTATTGTTTGGTGATTGTGCACTGCCTATGTATTTATAGACGATAGTACCGACCAAGCATTCGAGGAGGAGGAGGAGTTCTACCAAGAAGAAGAAGAAGAAGAAGAAAACTTCAACCACTGCACCAACCAAGGCAAGCTACTATTAGCAAGCTAGCACTATCCAACATTAACCCTTGCAAGTTATAACTTGCAAGTGTAGTACTTAGCAAACTAGAATCAAACTAGATGGTTTAGCAAAGATGCCTTAAGCATGCTTTGAGCACACCCCTTATTAACTAATAGTACCCCAAGTCTTAGTTACAAGTTTGACCCTCTTAGGTTATACAAAGTTCTTTACTTGATTTTAAAGGTAGCATAAAAAGTATAAAACTTGACCTATTTAGAACACTTTAGATGTCATTCTATGGCATGAGATTGAACCCATCTTTTCAACCTTAGTGAACACTCTTAACTTAGTAGTTTAAAGTAGATCAAAAAATTGAGTCACTTTAGATGGGAACACTTGGTGAAAATGAATTATGAAAACCTTGGAATGATGAGTCATTCTATTGAGATGTTTTGACATGTGTTGAGAAACACAAATGGGTTATGATGGTGAAAATGTTGAGGCATGAGCTTTAACCCTTTTATAAAACTGATGGTTGGATTCGGATGCGATACCATTCCAAATTTACCGTACAACCACACTACCTGAATTGGGTAAGGCTTAGCTGGAAATTTATATGCATTAGTATTAGTTCCCTCGTGGGAGAGGTTTGAGCTGAGGCTACCTCTCAATGTTGTCCACCTATGCAGTGCCCAAGATGAAAGATGGTCATGGTTGGGAGGCCATGCTCATAGGAGAGGTGCTTATACTACGGTGTGTAAAGGGAAGGTTATGTTTGATTATCTACATACTAAGTATGATGATTCAAGGTTATCCCTGATAGATGTATCGAATCTTGTGGTGAAAGTGTACCACCTTTGCAGAGTGTCAAACTATTCGAATAGCCGCGTCTGCGGTTATGGACAGTTGGAATGGCCATACTGTTTCGTTGTTAGATGTTTTCTAAAATACCTTGAAGAAATGATGAATCTTGACATGACCACAACAGGGTTGTGTTTATGACATTAACTTCCCAACTTAAGTGATTCTAGAATTTTACTTTATCTTTCTTTGCTTCTGAACTCAGCTTAGGTTTCAAACTTAACTTTCTAGTTAAACTTAGATCTAGCACTTTAACTTGGAATTATACTACTTGTTAGTGGTAGTTTGCGAGTACTTAAAGAGTACTCATGGCTTTTGTCCCTGGCTATTATCATGGCCAGACTATGAAGGAGATTATCAAGATGATGGCCAATAGGATGGCTATGATAACTAGGACCATCTACCTTCGTGAGCATTGCATGTGCCCCTGAAGATGGACCCCACCGCTACGCTTATCTTTTATTTCCGCTGCTTGTTGTATTAAGACTGGATCATGAGATCCTTATTTGTGTAAGACCTTATGTATGGTTTGTAATGGATGATGTACTGTGATATCCAATCCATTATGTCTCGCAAAAATGGTAATCCTGGGATTGCGAGGTATGGCATAACGGGCATCTGGGATTAAAAATCCGGGTGTTGACAGAGTTCTACCAAGAAGAAGAAGAAGAAGAAGAAGAAGAAGAAAACTTCAACCACTACACTTCACAAGGCAAGCCACCATGAACAATGCAAGCTAACACTTGCAAGTATAATGCTTAGCAAGCTAGGATTAAACTAGATGGTTTAGCAAAGATGCTTTAGTCACACTACTTTGGCTATTAGTACCCCAAGTCTTAGTTACAAACTTTATTCCCTTTACTTACACAAAGTTCTTTACTTGATTTTAAAGGTAGCATAAAAAGTATAAAACTTGACCTATTTAGAACACTTTAGATGTCATTCTATGGCATGAGATTGAACCCATCTTTTCAACCTTAGTGAACACTCTTAACTTAGTAGTTTAAAGTAGATCAAAAAATTGAGTCACTTTAGATGGGAACACTTGGTGAAAATGAATTATGAAAACCTTGGAATGATGAGTCATTCTATTGAGATGTTTTGACATGTGTTGAGAAACACAAATGGGTTATGATGGTGAAAATGTTGAGGCATGAGCTTTAACCCTTTTATAAAACTGATGGTTGGATTCGGATGCGATACCATTCCAAATTTACCGTACAACCACACTACCTGAATTGGGTAAGGCTTAGCTGGAAATTTATATGCATTAGTATTAGTTCCCTCGCGGGAGAGGTTTGAGCTGAGGCTACCTCTCAATGTTGTCCACCTATGCAGTGCCCAAGATGAAAGATGGTCATGGTTGGGAGGCCATGCTCATAGGAGAGGTGCTTATACTAGGGTGTGTAAAGGGAAAGTTATGTTTGATTATCTACATACTAAGTATGATGATTCAGGGTTATCCCTAACAGATGTATCGAATCTTGTGGTGAAAGTGTACCACCTCTGCAGAGTGTCAAACTATTCGAATAGCCGCATCCACGGTTATGGACAGTTGGAATGGCCATACTGTTTCGTTGTCAGATGTTGTCCAAATAACTTATGAAATGAATGATGAACTTTGACTTGACCACAACAGGGTTGTGTTTATGACAATAGCTTCCCAACTTAAGTGATTCTAGAACTTTATCTTATCTTTCTTTGCTTCAGAACTCAGCTTAGGTTTCAAACTTAATTTTATAGTTAAACTTAGATTTATCACTTTAACTTAGAACTATATTACTTGTTAGAGGTAGTTTGTGAGTACTTAAAGAGTCCTCATGGCTTTTGTCCCTGGCTATTCTCATGGCCAGACTATGAAGGAGACTATCAAGATGATGGCCAGCAGGACGGCTATGATAACTAGGACTATCTTCCTTCGTCAGCATTGCCTGTGCCCCTGAAGATGGACCCCACCACTACGCTTATCTTTTATTTCCGCTGCTTGTTGTATTAAGACTGGATCATGAGATCCTTATATGTGTAAGACCTTATGTATGGTTTTTAATGGATGATGTACTGTGATATCCAATCTGTTATGTCTCGCAAAAATGGTAATCCTGGGATTTCGAGGTATGGCATAACGGGCATCTGGGATTAAAAATCTGGGTGTTGACATGTAATGAACTAGTGGATCCATATGTGTTTTAGGAAAATAACACACATTCAATGACACTAGTGGATCCATATGTGTTTGTCAAACGAACACACATGCTCATGTGGTTTATGAAAAGAACAGACATGCAATGACTCTGGTGGATGCGTATGTGGTTTATGAAAAGAACATACATGCAATGAATCTGGAGGATCCATATGTAGTTTGTGAAAAGAACATACATGGAATGACTCTAGCTGTGGTTAATGAAAAGAACACACATGCAATGTCCCTGCTGGATCCATATGTGGTTTGTGAAAACAACACACATGCAATGACTCTAGTTGTGGTTTATGAAACGAAGATACATCCAATGACTCTAGTTGTGGTTCATTAAAAGAACACACATGCAGTGACACTGGTGGATCCATGTGGTTTATGAAAATAAAATACATGCAATGACTCTGGCGGATCCATATGTGGTTTATGAAAAGAACACACATGGAATGACACTGGTGGATCCACATGTGGTTTGTGAAATAACACACATGCAATGACACTGGTGGATCCATATGTGTTCTATGAAAAGAACACACATGCAATGACTCTGGTGGATCCATATGTGGTTTGTGAAAATAACACACATGCTATAACACTGGTGGATCCATATGTGGTCTTTGAAAATAACACACATGTAATGACTCTGGTGGATCCATATGTGGTTTGTGAAAAGAACACACATTCACTGCTCTAGTTGTGGTTCATGAAAACAACACACATGCAATGACTCTCGTGGATCCATATGTGTTTTAGGAAAAGAACACACATTCAATGACACTGGTGGATCCATATGTGGTTTCTGAAAAGAACACACATGCTCATGTGATTTATGAAAATAATAGACATGCAATGACTCTGGTGGATCCATATGTGGTTTATGAAAAGAACAGACTGATGTAGACGCACTTCTATTCTTGTAGACAGTTGTTGGGCCTCCACGTGTAGAGGTTTGTAGAACAGCAGTAAGTTTTCCCTTAAGTGGATCACCCAAGATTTATGGAACTTAGGGAGGAAGTGGTCAAAGGTATCCCCTCTCAAGCAACCCTGCAATCAAGATACAAGAAGTTTCTTGTGTCCCCAACGCACCCAATACACTTGTCAGGTGTATTGGTGCACTAGTTCGGCGAAGAGATAGTGAAATACAAGTCGTATGGATAATTATAAGTGGTAACGGTGATTGAAAATAGCTTGATGGTGTGGAAAAGACTAAAGTAAAACTAAAATAAAGATGGAAGCAAGCAAACATGTAATAGATCTAATTGCAAACGGTGTTTCAATGCTTAGAAACAAGGCCTGGGGATCATACTTTCACTAGTGAACACTCTCATATAAATTCCTTCTCTTTATGATACTACTCTTAACTACTATCCGGTTGGGCACTCTAATCCATGGTAGGGCTATAACAGCACACCTCAAAGTAAGCCTTTCCCATCTAGATAACCCCACACTGTCACCTTGAGCACTAGATGGTTCCGACAAACACCACAATTTGTAATCTCTAGCCTAAGTGCCACCATGGTGTGCACGCTGTCACTTTCACACACATGGGGAGAGCAGAGATCTATTAAAGCACTTGAGTAGCAAGGTAGATCTACTTGATTACAAAGCTCATGATCACAATATGATCATGCATAGAGAGAGAGATGAACACATAGCTACCGGTAGAACCCTTAGCCTTGAGGAAGAACTACTCCATCATCATCATGGGAATCAGCAATGGTGATGGAGATGGTGGTGGAGATCGATGGAGATGGCTCCGGGGGCACTTCCCTGTCCTGGCAGGGTGCTGGAACAGAGACTTTTTGTCCCCCGAATCTCCCCTTCGGTGGCGTCGGTGCTGCGGAACTTTTCGTGGCTGGAGGATTGACGATTTAGGGTTTATGCATCGAGAGGCTTCTTATAGGCGAAGAGGCAAGGTCGGTGGGCATCCAGGGGGGCCACACCACCTGGTGGCGCGGCTAGGGCTAGCCCGCGCCACCACATGGTGTGGCTGCCCTGGGGCCCCTCTCCGTCTCGTCTTCTGGCTCCATGAGGCTTCCGGTAAAATATCAACTTTGGCTTTTGGCCCATCCAATTCTGAGAATATTGATTTTCTGACTTTCCTAGAACCAAAAACAGCAAAAAAATAGGCAAATGGCACTGTGGCTCTTGTTAATAGGTTAGTCCAAGAAATCATATGAAAATTACTCCAAAGTGTGGACAAAACATAAGAAAGTAGATAAAACCAAGCATGGAACATCAAAAATTATGGATACGTTAGCAACGTATCAACATCCCCAAGCTTAACTCCTGCTCGTCCTCAAGTAGGTAAGTGAGAAAAAGAAAGAATAATTTTTGAGGTGACATGCACCATCATAAACTTGATCAAAGTATTTGTAAAACATTGATAGCTGGGATCATAGTACTTCAATCATAACATGAAAGACAAAGTTCTAGCAATAACACAAAGAAACTATGTTGCAACATGAAAAGACACAAACAAAAGATTCTTGAATAACAATGCTTTGCAAGTCGTTTGTTTGTTTCACATAAAGAAAACATAGCATAATAGTATTTAGCTTGTCCCTCATAGAGTAGCAAATATAAATGCATAGGACACCTTCAAAGTTCATAAGAGTGACTAGATACAAATAGTTTAAAACAAGCAATATCAAGGTATGCATCAATCAACTAGTCTTGGGACAATGCACATAGAACTAAGAATGTCCACTATTCTCTCAAAGTAGGTGCATAAAGATAGAAGGTGGAGACTCAATATAATGGTGGAAGAAAGGCCTTCATAGAAGGAAGTAGGGATTCAAGTCTCATAAAGAGCTTCCGAAAATTATGGTATTTATAGCTTTCAGCTCTCATTTCCCCTATCATAAGCATCTTGAAGTGATTAAGGTTAAAGTGAACAAACTATGGTGTATATGCTTAACGAAGTATAAGTTGGAAATATCATGTCCCTTGAATATGAGGGCCGCTCCTCATGATACTCAAGTTTACTTACCGGTAAGTTCTTGTCATCGTAAGTACATGTGTGTCATAGAGAACCGCCAACGAGGTACCCCTTGCCTGATGATACGGAAGAATCCCCATATCAAAATGACAAGGCAAGCAGACAACGAGCATCTCCACAATCTTCTTATTTACCATGGGCATATGGTGCTTTTTTCTCTCTTTCCTCTTTTCATAATCTCTTTTTTTTTCTTTTCTCTTTTTTCTCAATATAGGACTATTTTTTTTAAGAAGAATGCTTCATAGGCAGCTCATTATGGCTACGCTACAGGTTTCCGCCATGTCAGCATGGATTAGACTAGCGGCCCAGGCGTTTCTCTAACACATATACATAACTCCATGGACTTACAAGCTCCCCTTTCATTTCACACCGACGACATCCATAGACAAAAGAGCATGATATCAACTAGGTACAAGTACCAAGTGCAATGTTGAAAGCGTTCCCCATGACAGCATGGTTCTGCTAATTCCCAACAAATAAGTGCAAGCATATACAACATAGACACAATGGTTCAAGTTTATTAAGGGCAAGAAAAGTAAAGTGTGCCATCAAGTTCGTGAGAGCTTTAATCACTAGTTTTCTCATCACAAGTTTAATTTGGAAGGTAAACAAAAGCATGAATATACTTGGAATAGCATAAGCTAGTAGGTAGGTATGGTGGACTCTTTGGAATAACTTGGTTTAGGGAGTTGGATGCATGAGTGGAACTCATAATTGGTTGTAGAGGCTAGCAAAAGATTGGGAGCGACAAACTAAGAGAGCAATAATGGGCATAATCTGCAGAGCGACAAAACATCATTGATCAAAGCATAAAGTGATACTACAAGTTGAAAAAATAAAGGATCATAAAGGCTATGGTGACTTGAGATATTTATAACATGGTGTCAGCATGCGCCAAGTCAACCCAAATAAAGCATCAAAGGAGAATACCACTATATTATGCTTTAATATGCTAAAACAACGCATGATTCATCCAAGGCACATTAAGAAATCTCAATTGTTTATAACAATTCATGCTACAGAAAAGAATACTAAGCATAAATACAAAACAATATCAAGCATGGCATGACAAAGCATAGGCCACAGTCAAAAACAAGCTATTTTTACCACATAAGCATGAACTTTCCTACTCTTTTCCAAACCAAACCAAACTATTTGCAAACCACTGTATGAAAGAGGGGGTCCAACCAATTTATTCAGGAAACTAAGAAAACAAAAGCAAACGAAGAACCAAAACAAAAACAAAAAGAAGACGCTCCAAGAACAACACAACTGTGCATGAAACAATAAGAATGAAGCGTTTGGAAGAAACCTGGGATTTTTATTAATGAAGAAGGGGATGCCTTGGGCATCCCCAAGCTTTGACGCTTGTACTTCTTGGATATTTCTTGGGGTGACACGCGTGGCATCTCCAAGCTTGAGCTTTAGTCCATCCTTCATCTCATTACTCGTTCCTTCCATACACCTGAAAGTTTTCCTTCATACAAAACTTCACACAATCTTTATTAGCAACATTAGTGTACTCAAGATAATAAGTCCTTAGGTTCAGTTCCAACACCAATAAAACTTCCATTAAAACACTAGATAATGTAGCACTTCCCTCAAAAAGTCCAATTCCCCAAAAGAACTCAAAAAGGAACCAACAAGAAGCAAATGCAAATAATGGCAGAAATCTGTCAAAACAGACTAGTAGGTAAAGACAAATTTTTTCGAAGACCTTCTGTTGCTAAAATCAAAAAGTGTTGCACTAACGAAAGTTAGATAACAACCTGGGGCAGAAGCACAAAAATTCACTCCTCAAAAAGACGACAGAGAATTTACAAGAATTTTTACGGTGAAGCACAAAAATCTGTTTTGGGACAACAACTTTTCCAAGCATTACTTCTCTCTCATTAGAGGTTACTCTTGGCACAAAAAGCAAATAAAAAGGATAAGAAGCGGATATTACTGAAGTAATAACTTCCAAGACTCATCTAAAACTTTTGGGTTATCTCCCAATAAGTACTTTTCTTTAACGCCTTTAAGTTAGTCATGATAGTTTGAGAAGATGCTCACATCAGAAATATGAATTGAAGTAAAAGAGAGCATCAAGAACTAAATTCAAAGCACATTTAAGTCTAACCCACTTCCTACGCATAGGAATCTTGTAAAAAAACAAGTCATTAAAGCACAAAACAACAAGCATAGTAAAGCAAAACAAGTGCAACTTCAAGACTTTCAACATAAAGGGCGGAAACTTAATATTATCGAAATGCATAAAACCATGTTTCCCTCTCTCATAATAACTTTCAGTAGTAATATGAATAAAATTAATGATATAACTATCACATAAAACATTCTTTTCATGAGCCACATGCATAAAAGAATTAATACTTCCCACATAAACATAATCATTCTTATTAATTGTCCAAATTCAACAAAATAGCTATCATTATTATTCTCATCACCATAATCATCAAATATAGGAGGCATATTGTAATCATAATTACTTTCCTCCTCAATAGTAGGTGGACTGAAAATATCATATTCATCAATGCAATCATCATATATTGGAGGTGTAGTATCATCATAAGCAATAGAATAATTATCTTCCAAAGTGTGTTCGTTTGTAAACATATCATCATTGGAAGTAACATGGATAGCACTAATAGTACAGTAATTATTAATATCATCATTTTCAGAATTGGTACCGAAGAGATTTTCAATATCAAAAGTAGTGTGCTTTTCCCAATCATGATCACTACTATAGGTAATAGGCATAGGAACATCATCGAGTTCAGACTCATCAAAAACTATAATAGGAGCAACATGCTTAGGAGAAAATACCGTTTCCTCTCTCCTTTTACTCCTCCTCTTCTTCTTTTTCTTCTTCTCCTTAGGAGGGAGAGGCTTGAAAGGAAGCTTCTCCATATACCCTGGTTCATTGTTAGAGACAATAGAAGAAACTTTGGAGGATTCCTCCTTTCCATTAATAAGACCAATACACATATTAGTCATGTCATATTTTGGTAAGATCTCATCTTTTAGGATATTGTGTATGTAAGTATTTGTGTGGTAGTTATCAACACAATAAAGATGACAACCATGCAGGACGCTATTCATATCAAAAGCACTCATATCTACCAAAGAGGTTTTTCTTGATAACTCTTCACACCCCAAAAATAATGTAAGTTGATCATGCTGATTAGGAGTGATCATGTCATCACAATACAAACTTGCAGTACTCATTGGATTAGAAGGGCTATTATTATGCCCTGAGCATTGAAAATTGAAATGACCCACTGCAAAGGAAAGTTCACAAATAAAAGGATAGTGGGCACAGACTTTTTTACCAAGATCATATCGAGACCTATACCACATTCTAGTTTTTTCATTCCTGTGGGTGATAAAATATTCTTCTTCAATTTGATTATTCTCACAAGGTCTATGTATTCCACAAAAATTAACATGCTTATAAGAAATAGTACTTTCAGAGGTTTGAGCATGTTTATTGCTATCATTAACAACAATTTCATTTTCCATGCAAGTGTCTTTAAAAGGCTCATGGTACATGTCCCACTTTTCTTTAGGAGCATTAATATGAGAACCAAAGGTTTTAAAACAATCAATAAGAATTTGAGGATCAAGACCATATTTAGCACTAAGCTCTTGAAAATCAGCAGTTTCAGCGAAAGACTTAATGCAATCATACTCATAGTTTATACCTGGTTCTTTACCTTTGTTGTTATCCCAATCTTCGGTATTGCTTTGAATTGTTTCAAGAATATCCCACTTAGCTTTGACCTCCTTACTCGTGAAGGATCCCTCTAAACAAGTATCTAGATAGTCCTTGTAATGTCCTAAAAGCCTTGCATAGAAATTATTAATAACAATATTCCTGGGGAGCTCATGAATGGGACATTTGAGCATTAGTGACTTCAATCTCCCCCATGCTTGGGCAATACTTTCTCCATCATGAGGATGAAAATTATAAATATAATTCCTATCTTTATGAATTTCATGAGGAGGATAAAATTTAGAGTAAAAGAGAGATTCAAGTTCCTTCCACTCCAAATGATGAGGATCATCTAGTATCTCATACCACTCCCTTGTTTTGCCCTTAAGTGATAAAGAGAATAACTTCTTCTTCACGTGATTTGTTGTAATACATGCACACTTGAATAACCCGCATAATTCGTGTATAAAGAGCAAATGATCACCGGGATGGACAGTTTCATCACCAAAATAGTAGTTATCCATAACACGATCAATAATTCTTGTAGGTATCTTAAAATTATCATTAGAATTACCACATATGGGAGATAAAGTATCATCAGAGCAAATTTTCTTCTTTAATGCTGGGGAACTAAAAAGATCATTTTCATAAAAACCAACTTCCCCAAGCTTAGACGTTTCCATAGCATTAGTAACAAAGGTGTTCAAAAGATTCATACTAATAACATTGCTATTAGCATGCAAAGAAAGTTCCATGGGTTTTTTAATTTTCTTTTCACACAATTCATGTTCTATATTAGGAAAAATACTAAAAAGCTCTCTAATTTTGTTGTTGTTTTCCATTAAGCCTAACTAGTGAAAACAAGAAACAAAAAGACAAAATTGCAGAATCTAAAGCAAATAACTTCGAGCACTCACACCGGAGGATGTGAGTACCTTTTACCTTACCTCCCCGGCAATGGCGCCAGAAAATAGCTTGATGTCTATGCACTTCTATTCTTGTAGACAGTTGTTGGAACTCCAAGTGTAGAGGTTTGTAGAACAGCATCAAGATTTCCCTTAAGTGGATCACCCAAGGTTTATCAAACTCAGGGAGGAAGTGGTCAAAGGTATCCCCTCTCAAGAAACCCTGCAATCAAGATACAAGGAGTTTCTTGTGTCCCCAACGCACCCAATACACTTGTCAGGTGTATAGGTGCAATAGTTCGCCGAAGAGATAGTGAAATACAAGTGGTATGGATAATTATAAGTGGTAACGGTGATTGAAAATAGCTTGATGGCGTGGAAAAGACTAAAGTAAAACTGAAATAAAGATGGAAGCAAGCAAACATGTAACAAATCTTATTGCAAACGGTGTTTCAATGCTTAGAAACAAGGCCTAGTGATCATACTTTCACTAGTGAACACTCTCATATAAATATCATCTCTTTATGATACTACTCTTAACTACTCTCCGGTTGGACACTCTAATCCATGGTAGGGCTATAGCAGCACACCTCAAAGTAAGCCTTTCCCATCTAGATAACCCCACACTGTCACCTTGAGCACTAGATGGTTCCGACAAACACCACAATTTCATAAAGACATCCAAATCCAAATATAAATCATAACAAGTATTTGTAATCTCTAGCCTAAGTGCCACCATGGTGTGCACGCTGTCAGTTTCACACACATGGGGAGAGCAGAGATCTATTAAAGCACTTGAGTAGCAAGGTAGATCTACTTGATTACAAAGCTCATGATCACAATATGATCATGCATAGAGAGAGAGATGAACACATAGCTACCGGTAGAACCCTTAGCCTCGAGGAAGAACTACTCCCTCATCATCATAAGAATCAGCAATGGTGATGGAGATGGTGGTGGAGATCGATGGAGATGGCTCCGGGGACATTTCCCCGTCCTGGCAGGGTGCCCGAATAGAGACTTTATGTCCCCTAAATCTCCCCTTCAGTGGCGGCGGCGCTGCGGAACTTTTCGTGGCTGGAGGCTTGATGATTTAGGGTTTATGCATCGGGAGGCTTGTTATAGGCGAAGAGGCAAGGTCGGTGGGCGGCCAGGGGGCCCACACCACCTGGTGGCGCAGCCAGGGCTAGCCCGCGCCACCACATGGGGTGGCCACCCTGTGGCCCCTCTCCGTCTCGTCTTCTGGCTCTGTGAGTCTTCCGGTAAAATATCAACTTTGGCTTTTGTCCCATCAAATTCTGAGAATATTGATTTTCTGACTTTCCTGGAACCAAAAACAGCAGAAAACAGGCAACTGGCACTATGGCTCTTGTTAATAGGTTAGTCCAACAAATCATATGAAAGTAGATAAAACCAAGCATGGAACATCAAAAATTATGGATACTTTAGCAACGTATCACAGACATGCAATGAATCTGGTGGATCCATATGTGGTTTATGAAAAGAACAGACATGCAATGACTTTAGCTGTGATTAATGAAAAGAACACACATGCAATGACACTGCTGGATGCATATGTGGTTTGTGAAAACAACACACATTCAATGACTCTAGTTGTTGTTTATGAAAAGAAGACACATCCAATGACTGTAGCTGTGGTTCATTAAAAGAACACACATGCAATGACACTTGTTGATCCATGTGGTTAATGAAAAGAATAGACATGCAATGACTCTAGTGGATCCATATGTGGTTTATGAAAAGAATAGACATGCAATTACTCTGGTGGATCCAAATGTGGTTTGTGAAAACAACACACATCGAATGACACTAGTGGATCCATATGTGGTTTGTGAAAAGAACACGCATGCAATGAACTAGTGGATCCATATGTGGTCTATGAAAAGAACACACATGCAATGACTCTGGTGGATCCATATGTGGTTTGTCAAAAGAGCACACATTCACTGACTCTAGGTGTGGTTCATGAAAAGAACACACATGCAATGACTCTAGTGGATCCATATTTGTTTCAGGAATATAACACATTCAATGACACTGGTGGATCCATATATGGCTTGTAAAAAGATCACACATGTTCATGTGGTTTATGAAAACAACAGACATGCAATGAACACTGGTGGGTCCATATGTGGTTTATGAAAAGAATAGACATGCAATGACTCTACCTCTGGTTAATGAAAAGAACACACATGTAATGACACTGGTGGATCCATATGTGGTTTTTGAAAATAACACACATGCAATGACTCTGGTGGATCCATATGTGGTTCGTGAAAAGAACACACATTCCCTGACTCTAGTTGTGGTTCATGAAAACAACACACATGCAATGACTCTAGTGGATCCATTTGTGTTTTAAGAAAAGAACACACATTCAATGACACTTGTGGATCCATATGTGTTTGTCAAACGATCCCACATCCTCATGTGGTTTATGAAAATAATAGACATGCAATGACTCTGGTGGATGAATATGTGGTTTATGAAAAGAAAAGACATGCAATGAATCTGGTGGATCCATATGTGGTTTGTGAAAAGAACAGACATCCAATGAATCTGGTGGATCCATATGTGGTTTGTGAAAAGAACAGACATGCAATGACTCTAGCTGTGGTTAATAAAAAGAACACACATGCAATGACACTCCTGGATCCATATGTGGTTTGTGAAAACAACACACATGCAATTACTCTAGTTGTGGTTTATGAAAATAAGAGACATCCAATGACTCTAGTTGTGGTTCATTAAAAGAACACACATGCAATGACACTGCTGGATCCATGTGGTTTATGAAAAGAATAGACATGCAATGACTCTGGCTGATCCATATTTGGTTTATGAAAAGAACAAACATGCAATTACTCAAGTGGATCCATATGTGGTTTGTGAAAAGAACACACCTAGAATGACACTGGTGGATCCATATGTGGTTTGTGAAAAGAACACACATGCAATGACACTGGTGGATCCATATGTGTTCTATGAAAAGAACACACATGCAATGACTCTGGTGGATCCATATGTGGTTTCTGAAAAGAACACACATGCAATGACACTGGTGGATCCATATGTGGTGTCTGAAATAACACACATGCAATGACTCTGGTGGATCCATATGTGGTTTGTGAAAAGAACACACATTCACTAACTCTAGTTGTGGTTCATGAAAAGAACACATATGCAATGACTCTGGTGGATCAATATGTGGTTTGTGAAAAGAACACACATTCACTGACTCTAGTTGTGGTTCATGAAAACAACACACATGCACTGACTTTGGTGGATCCATATGTGGTTTAGGAAAAGAACACACATTCAATGACACTGGTGGATCCATATGTGTTTGTGAAACGAACACACATGCTCATGTGGTTTATGAAAAGAATAGACATGCAATGAATCTGGTGGATCCATATGTGGTTTGTGAAAAGAACAAACATCTAATGACTCTATCTATGGTTAATGAAAACAACACACATGCAATGACACTGGTGGATCCATATGTGCTTTGTGAAAGAACACACATTCAATGACATGCAATAACACACATATGTGGCTCACACCATGTTATGCCTATCCCAAGTCACCATAGCCTTTATGATCCTTTAGTTTTCAACTTGTAGTCTCACTTTATGCTTTGATTAATGATGTTTTGTCGCTCTGCATGATTATGGCCATTATTGCTCTCTTAGTTGGTTGCTCCTAGTATTTTGCTAGCCTCCATAACCAATTATGAGTTCCACTTGCACCACCTGCTTTTAATTTCAATGTGTTCATGGAGAAAGAGAAACTTGTTGTGAATGGTAGCAACTTCACCAACTGGGCTATGAATTTGAAGATTCTCCTCACTGCTGCACAAAAGCAATATGTGCTAGATGCGCCGCTAGGCCCCCCACCAGCTCCTGATGCCCCTGACGAGGAAAAGAATGTCTATGTGACTCGTCAGGAGGACCACAACTTAGTTCATTGCGGCATACTGTATGGGCTAGAGCCAGAACTTCGAAAGCATTTCGAAAATGGCAATGCCTTTGATACCATGGGAGAATTGAAAATGATTTTCGATACCCATGCTGCCGTAGAGAGTTATAATGCTACAGAAAAGTTCTTTAGCTGCATGATGGAGGAAAAGAACTCCATGTGTGAGCACGTACTCAAAATGTCTGGGTACACCTATAAGCTTGTGTCCTTGGGAATAACGATTCCCATTGACTTAGGCATACATCGTGTTCGCCAATCTCTGCCACCTAGTTACAAGAGCTTCGTGATGAACTATAATATGCAGGGCATGAGGAAGTCTCTTCCCGAGCTTCTGTCAATGCTTAAGACTGTAGAAGTGGAGATTAGGAAAGAAAATCAAGTGTTGATGATCAATAGGACCACCGGTTTCAAGAAAGACAAGAAAGGCAAACACAAGGGAAAGAAGGGTGGCAAGTCTATTGCCATGCCTGAAAAGAAACCCCGAGCTGGCCCTAAGTCTAACACCGAGTGCTACTATTGTAAGGGGACTGGCCATTGGAAGCGCAATTGCCCCAAGTATTTGGCGGACAAGAAGTCCGGCAAGGCAAACAAAGGTATATGTGATATACATGTTATTGATGTGTACTTGACTAGTACTCGCAGTAGCACCTGGGTATTTGATACGGGATCGGTTGCTAATATATGTAACGCGGTTCAGGGGCTACGGAACAAGCGACAACTAGCAAGGGATGAGGTCAGAATGCGGGTCGGCAATGGATCAAAAGTTGATGTGATCACCGTCGGGACGCTACCTCTCCATTTGCCATCGGGATTAGTTATAAACCTAAATAATTGTTATTTAGTGCCTGCACTGAGCATGAACATTGTATCTGGATCATGTTTGATGCAAAGTGGTCATTCCTTTAAATCTGAAAACAATGGTTGTTCGATTTATAAGAATGATAACTTTTATGGTCATGCACCTATGTTGAATGGTTTATTTCTGTTGGATCTCGATAGTAATATTACACACATTCATAATGTTAATGCTAAAAAGATTAAACTTGATGATGATATGTCTACATATATGTGGCACTGTCGTCTAGGTCATATTGGCGTTAAACGCATGAAGAAACTCCATTCTGATGGACTTTTGGAATCACTTGATTTTGAATCATTTGATACATGTGAGCCATGCCTTGTGGGCAAGATGACTAGAACGCCGTTTTCCGGTTCAATGGAACGGGCGACAGATCTATTGGAAATCATACATAATGATGTGTGTGGACCAATGAGTGTGTCGGCGCAAGGTGGATATCGTTATTTTGTTACTTTCACGGATGATTTGAGTAGATATGGGTATATCTATTTGATGAAACACAAGTCTGAAACTTTTGAAAAGTTCAAGGAATTTCAGAATGAAGTGGAAAATCATAATAATAGAAAGATCAAATTTCTACGGTCTGACCGTGGAGGAGAGTATCTAAGTTACGAGTTTAGCACACACATGAAAGAGTGTGGAATAGTTTCACAACTCACGCCTGTCGGAACACCACAACGTAATGGTGTGTCAGAACGTCGTAATCGTACCTTATTGGATATGGTTCGATTTATGATGTCTCTGACTGACTTACCTCTGTCATTTTGGGGTTATGAACTGGAAACAGCTGCATCCAACTCCTAAAACCAAGTTATTCCAAAGAGTCCACCATACCTACCTATTAGCATGTGCTATTCCAAGTTTATTCATTTTTTTATCTACCTTCCGAATTAAACTTGTTATGAGAAATCTAGTGATTAAAGCTCTCACGAACTTGATGGCACACTTTACTTTTATTTCACTTAATAAACTTGAACCATTGTGTCGTCTATGTTGTATATGCTTGCACCTATATGGATTAGCAGAACCATGCTGTCATGGGGAACGCTTTCAACATTGCACTTCTACTTTGTACCTAGTTGATATCATGCTCTTTTGTCTATCGATGTCGTCAGTGTGAAATGAAAGGGGAGCTTGTAAGTCCATGGAGTTATGTATGTGTGTTAGAGAAAAGCCTGGACCACTGGTCTAATCCATGCTGTCATGGTGGAAACCGGCAGCGTAACCATAATGAGATATCTATGAAGCATTCTTCTTATAAAAAAGTCAGATATTGAGAAAAAAGAGAAAAAGAAAAAAAAATATATGAGAAAAGAGGAAAGAGAGAAAAAAGAACCATTTTCCCATGGTAAATAAGAAGATTGCTGAGATGCTCGTTGTCTTCTTGCCTTGTCATTTTGATATGGGGATTCTTCCGTATCATCGGGCAAGAGGTAACGCGTTGGCAGTTCTCTATGATACACATGTACTTACTATGACAAGAACTTACCGGTAACTAAACTTGAGTAGCATGAGGAGCGGACCTCGTATTCAAGGGACATGAGATTTCCAACTTATACTTCGTCAAGCATATACACCATAGTTTGTTCACTTTAACCTTAATCACTTCAAGATGCTTATGATAGGGTCAATGAGAGCTGAAAGCTAAAAAGTACCATAATTTTTGGAAGCTCTTTATGAGACTTGAATCCCTACTTCCTTCTATGAAGGCCTTTCTTTTACTTTTATGTTGAGTCTCCACCTTCTATCTTTATGCACCTACTTTGAGAGCATAGTGGCCATTCTTAGTTCTATGTGCATTGTCCCAAGACTTGTTGATTGATGCATAGCTTTGATATTCCTTGTTTTAAACTATTTGTATCTAGTCACTCTTATGAACTTTGAAGGTGTCCTATGCATTTATGTTTGCTACTCTATGAGGGACAAGATGAATGCCACTATGCTGTGTTTTCTTTATGTGAAACAAACAAACGTCTTGCAAAGCGTTGTTATTCATGAATCTTTTGTTTGTGCCTTTTCATGTTGCAACATAGTTACAATGTCTTATTGTTAGAACTTTGTATTTCATGTTATGATTGAAGTACTATGATCCTAGCTATTAATGTTTACAAATACTTTGTTCAAGTTTATGATGGTGCATGTCACCTCAAAAATTATTCTTTCTTTTTATCACTTACCTACTCGAGGACGAGCAGGAGTTAAGCTTGGGAATGTTGATACGTTGCTAATGTATCCATAATTTTTGATGTGCCATGCTTGGTTTTTATCTACTTTCTTATGTTTTGTTCCAACTTTGGAGTGCTTTCTATACACTTTATTGGACTAACCTATTAACAAGAGCCATAGTGCCAGCTGCCTATTTTCTACTGTTTTCGGTTCCAGGAAAGTCAGAAAATGAATATTCTTAGAATTGGACGAGACAAAAGCCAAAGTCAGTTTTTTCACCGAGGGACACAAGTAGCAAGAATACGAGACGGAGAGGGGCCAGGGGCGCCACACCACCTGGCCGCGCGGCCCATCCTGGCCGGCGCCAGGGGGTGGTATGGTGGCCCTAGGAACCCCCTCGGCCTCCCCTTTCGCCTATAAGATGCCTCCGATACAGAAACCCTAAGTACCCAATCAAAATTCCACGAAAGAGTTTGTAGCCACCGTCATCTCTATCCCTAGATCAGGAGGGATCTGAAGCTCTTCCCGGCACCCTGCCGGAGAGGGGAATTCACCCTGGAGGCCTTCTTCATCACCATGCAAGCCTCCGGTGTGATGCGTGAGTAGTTCATCTCTGGACTACGGGTCCATGTAGTAGCTAGATAGATGGTTCTTCTCCTTTGTGCTATCATGCTTAGATCTTGTGAGCTTCGTTCATGATCAAGATCATCTATTTATAATTCTACATGTTCTGTTTGCGGGGATCCGATGGATATTGAGATGCTATTTCATATTGATTATTGATTCTATCATGTCTTTGTTATTTGTGATCTTGCATGTTTTTCGTTGTTAGTAGCTATATTTTCCAAGTAGATGCTAGCAACTCCAAGAGTTAGTATTTATGCTCGATAGTGGGTTCATGCCTCTAGTAATCTGGGGAAGTGACAGAAATCTCTAAGGTACTAGATGTGCTATTGCTACTAGGGAGAAAACAACAATCCTTTGTTCATAGAACAATCGTATTGTTTACTTTACACGCAATGCGCAATGCAATTATGTAACATCCCAAAACTTTAATCCAAGGTTATTAAGATCCATATCATCAAATTTAGAGTTAACAAAAACTATTCCATTTAAAAATCATTAAGCATTCATATGTGTGTGCATTTAAAATAGGAGTTGTTTGAATTACCATGTTTGAGTGATCCATTGATTGTAAAATGATTCTAAGGTGAAAAGAACAGACATGCAATGACTCTAGCTATGGTTAATGAAAAGAACACACATGCAATGACACTGATGGATCCATATGTGGTTTGCGAAAACAACACACATTCAATGACTCTAGTTGTGGTTTATGAAAAGAAGACACATGCAATGACTCTAGCTGTGGTTCATTAAAAGACACACATGCAATGACACTAGTTGATCCATGTGGTTAATGAAAAGAACAGACATGCAATGACTCTGGTGGATCCATATGTGATTTATGAAAAGAACAGACATGCAATTACTCTGGTGGATCCATATGTGGTTTTTGAAAAGAACACACATCGAATGACACTGGTGGATCCATATGTGGTTTGTGAAAAGAACACACATGCAATGAACTGGTGGATCCATATGTGGTCTATGAAAAGAACACACATGCAATGACTCTGGTCGATCCATATGTGGTTTGTCAAAAGAACACACATTCACTGACTCTAGGTGTGGTTCATGAAAAGAACACACATGCAATGACTCTAGTGGATCCATATTTGTTTCAAGAAAATAACACATTCAATGACACTGGTGGATCCATATATGGCTTGTAAAAAGATCACACATGTTCATGTGGTTTATGAAAACAACAGACATGCAATGAACACTGGTGGATCCATATGTGGTTTATGAAAAGAATAGACATGCAATGACTCTAGCTCTGGTTAATGAAAAGAACACACATGTAATGACACTGGTGGATCCATATGTGGTTTTTGAAAATAACACACATGCAATTACTCTAGTTGTGGTTTATGAAACGAAGCTACATCCAATGACTCTAGTTGTGGTTCATTAAAAGATAACACATGCAGTGACACTGGTGGATCCTTGTGGTTTATGAAAATAAAATACATGCAATGACTCTAGCGGATCCATATGTGGTTTATGAAAAGAACACACATGGAATGACACTGGTGGATCCACATGTGGTTTGTGAAAATAACACACATGCAATGACACTGGTGGATCCATATGTGTTCTATGAAAAGAACACACATGCAATGACTCTGGTGGATTCATATGTGGTTTGTCGAAATAACACACATGCTATAACACTGGTGGATCCATATGTGGTCTTTGAAAATAACACACATGCAATGACTCTGGTGGATCCATATGTGGTTTGTGAAAAGAACACACATTCCCTGACTCTAGTTGTGGTTCAAGAAAACAACACACATGCAATGACTCTGGTGGATCCATTTGTGTTTTAGGAAAAGAACACACATTCAATGACACTTGTGGATCCATATGTGTTTGTCAAACGAACCCACATGCTCATGTGGTTTATGAAAAGAACAGACATGCAATGACTCTGGTGGTTGAATATGTGGTTTATGAAAAGAACAGACATGCAATGAATCTGGTGGATCCATATGTGGTTTGTGAAAAGAACAGACATACAATGAATCTAGTGGATCCATATGTGGTTTGTGAAAAGAACAAACATGCAATGACTCTAGCTGTGGTTAATGAAAAGAACACACATGCAATGACACTGTTGGATCCATATGTGGTTTGTGAAAACAACACACATGCAATTACTCTAGTTGTGGTTTATGAAAAGAAGACACATCCAATGACTCTAGTTGTGGTTCATTAAAAGAACACACATGCAATGACACTGGTGGATCCATGTGGTTTATGAAAAGAACAGACATGCAATCACTCTGGCGGATCCATATTGAACAGACATGCAATTACTCAGGTGGATCCATATGTGGTTTGTGAAAAGAACACACATGGAATGACACTGGTGCATCCATATGTGGTTTGTGAAAAGAACACACATGGAATGACACTGGTGGATCCATATGTGGTTTGTGAAAAGAACACACATGCAATGACACTGGTGGATCCTTATGTGTTCTATGAAAAGAACACACATGCAATGACTCTGGTGGATCCATATGTGGTTTGTGAAAAGAACACACATGCAATGACACTGGTGGATCCATATGTGGTCTCTGAAAATAACACACATGCAATGACTCTGCTGGATCCATATGTGGTTTGTGAAAAGAACAAACATTCACTAAATCTAGTTGTGTTTCATGAAAAGAACACACATGCAATGACTCTGGTGGATCAATATGTGGTTTGTGAAAAGAACACACATTCACTGACTCTAGTTGTGGTTCATGAAAACAACACACATGCAATGACTCTGGTGGATCCATATGTGGTTTAGGAAAAGAACACACATTCAAGGACACTGGTGGATCCATATGTGTTTGTGAAACGAACACACATGCTCATGTGGTTTATGAAAAGAATAGACATGCAATGAATCTGGTGGATCCATATGTAGTTTGTGAAAAGAACAAACATCCAATGACTTTATCTATGGTTAATGAAAACAACACACATGCAATGACACTGGTGGATCCATATGTGCTTTGTGAAAATAACACACATTCAATGACATGCAATAACACACATATGTGGCTCACACCATGTTATGAGAATCCCAAGTCACCATAGCCTTTATGATCCTTTAGTTTTCAACTTGTAGTATCACTTTATGCTTTGATTAATGATGTTTTGTCGCTCTGCATGATTATGGCCATTATTGCTCTCTTAGTTGGTTGCTCCTAGTATTTTGCTAGCCTCCATAACCAAGTATGAGTTCCACTCATGCATCCAACTCCTAAAACCAAGTTATTCCAAAGAGTCCACCATACCTACCTATTCGCATGTGCTATTCCAAGTTTATTCATGTTTTTATCAACCTTCAGAATTAAACTTGTTAAGAGAAAACTAGTGATGAAAGCTCTCACGAACTTGATGGCACACTTTACTTTTATTGCCCTTAATAAACTTGAACCATTGTGTCGTTGATGTTGTATATGCTTGCACCTATGTGGATTACCAGAACCATGCTGTCATGGGGTACGTTTTCAACATTGCACTTGTACTTTGTACCTAGTTGATATCATGCTCTTTTGTCTATGGATGTCGTCAGGGTGAAATGAAAGGGGAGCTTGTAAGTCCATGGAGTTATGTATGTGTGTTAGAGAAACGCCTGGACCACTGGTCTAATCCATGCTGTCATGGTGGAAACCTGCAGCGTAACCATAATGAGCTGTCTATGAAGCATTCTTCTTATAAAAAAGTCAGATATTGAGAAAAAAGAGAAAAAGAAAAAAAGATATGAGAAAAGAGGAAAGAGAGAAAAAATAACCATTTTCCCATGGTAAATAAGAAGATTGCTGAGATGCTCGTTGTCTTCTTGCCTTGTCATTTTGATATGGGGATTGTTTCGTATCATCGGGCAAGGGGTACCCCGTTGGCAGTTCTCTATGATACACATGTACTTACTATGACAAGAACTTACCGGTAACTAAACTTGAGTAGCATGAGGAGCGGACCTCGTATTCAAGGGACATGAGATTTCCAACTTATACTTCGTCAAGCATATACACCATAGTTTGTTCACTTTAACCTTAATCACTTCGAGATGCTTATGATAGGGTCAATGAGAGCTGAAATCTAAAAAGTACCATAATTTTTGGAAGCTCTTTATGAGACTTGAATCCCTACTTCCTTCTATGAAGGCCTTTCTTTTACTTTTATGTTGAGTCTCCACCTTCTATCTTTATGCACCTACTTTGAGAGCATAGTGGCCATTCTTAGTTCTATGTGCATTGTCCCAAGACTTGTTGATTGATGCATAGCTTTGATATTCCTTGTTTTAAACTATTTGTATCTAGTCACTCTTATGAACTTTGAAGGTGTCCTATGCATTTATGTTTGCTACTCTATGAGGGACAAGATGAATGCCACTATGCTGTGTTTTCTTTATGTGAAACAAACAAACGTCTTGCAAAGCATTGTTATTCATGAATCTTTTGTTTGTGCCTTTTCATGTTGCAACATAGTTACAATGTCTTATTGTTAGAACTTTGTATTTCATGTTATGATTGAAGTACTATGATCCTAGCTATTAATGTTTACAAATACTTTGATCAAGTTTATGATGGTGCATGTCACCTCAAAAATTATTCTTTCTTTTTATCACTTACCTACTCGAGGACGAGCAGGAGTTAAGCTTGGGGATGTTGATATGTTGCTAATGTATCCATAATTTTTGATGTGCCATGCTTGGTTTTTATCTACTTTCTTATGTTTTGTTCCAACTTTGGAGTGCTTTCTATACACTTTATTGGACTAACCTATTAACAAGAGCCATAGTGCCAGCTGCCTGTTTTCTGCTGTTTTCGGTTCGAGGAAAGTCAGAAAATGAATATTCTCGGAATTGGACGGGACAAAAGCCAAAGTCAGTTTTTCACCGAGGGACACAAGTAGCAAGAATACGAGACGGAGAGGGGCCAGGGGGCTCCACACCACCTGGCCGCGCGGCCCATCCTGGCCCACGCCGGTGGTGGTATGGCGGCCCTAGGCACCCCCTCGGCCCTCCCCTTTCGCCTATAAGATGCCTCCGATACAGAAACCCTAAGTACCCGATCAAAATTCCACGAAAGAGTCGGTAGCCACCGTCATCTCCATCCCTAGATCGGGAGGGATCTAAAGCTCTTCCCGGCACCCTGCCGGAGAGGGGAATTCACCCTGCAGGCCTTCTTCATCACCATGCAAGCCTCCGGTGTGATGCGTGAGTAGTTCATCTCTGGACTACGGGTCCATGTAGTAGCTAGATGGATGGTTCTTCTCCTTTGTGCTATCATTTTTAGCTCTTGTGAGCTTCGTTAATGATCAAGATCATCTATTTGTAATTCTACATGTTCTGTTTTCGGGGATCCGATGGATATTGAGATGCTATTTCATATTGATTATTGATACTATCATGTCTTTGTTATTTCTGATCTTGCATGTTTTTCGTTGTTAGTAGCTATATTTTCCAAGTAGATGCTAGCAACTCCAAGAGTTAGTATTTATGCTGGATAGTGGGTTCATGCCTCTAGTAATCTGGGAAGTGACAGAAATCTCTAAGGTACTAGATGTGCTATTGTTACTAGGGACAAAACAACAATCCTTTGTTCATAGAACAATCGTATTGTTTACTTTACACGCAATGCGCAATGCAATTATGTAACATCCCAAAACTCTAATCCAAGGTTATTAAGATCCAAATCATCAAATTTAGAGTTAACAAAAACTTTTCCATTTAAAAATCATTAAGCATTCATATGTGTGTGCATTTAAAATAGGAGTTGTTCGAATTGCCATGTTTGAGTGATCCATTGATTGTAAAATGATTCTAAGGTGAATTAAACATCATCTAGACCATTCCCAAGCAAATCCCAAAGAAAAACAAATCAAAAAGAATAAAATGAGCAAATGGTCATTTGTGCCATTTTAATCACCATGCCTAGTTTGGCTATTCCTAGAACTCAAATCTTAACAGAAACAATTGTGGATCTTTGCACCCCTTGCTAGTACAAGTAGTGATGTACCAAGCCCCACTTTGTTTCATCCCAAAAGCTTGCAAACACTAAATTTAAATGACATTTGAAAATTGAATCTAGTGTAGGTATCAAGATCACACTTATTCAAAAACCACTCAAATGAACTCCATTTTCAAAACCCAAGCACACCTAGAAGCTCAAGCATAAGATACATCACTCGACCAAAAATCAGCCCAAAATTCAAATGTTTTGTTCTTGCGGCCATTGTGTCGAACAGGTTGCAGATAGAAATAAACCTGCCTAACTAACACTGCTCATAGTTAAACCCTTGTCCCCCGTTGGACCCTATGTACTCTCCCATGTCCCCCTGAGTCCAACCAAACCCCCAGCTAGCCCCTCAGCCGCAGCAGTAGTGGAGCGCCGCCACTTTTTGGTCACCGTCGGCCGAACAAGGGAAGAGCTCCACAGACCGCGCCACGCCGTTCCAGCACCACCACTAGCTCCGCCTAACCCTACCGCTACTCCCTGTCCACCCCTCGATCACCCACGGCCCCTGGACCACACCCCAGCGTAGCCGCCCTTTCTCTCTGCGAGCTCGCCAGAGCGCGATAGCCGCCAGCAGGCCAGAGACCGCGCCTCGACCGCAGACCATGCACGCTGCTTCGCGTCGACCCCAGCACCCGCCAGACATGGTCGTGCACCGCCGCGTGACCCATAGTCGCCGAGCACCGCGTCAAGCACCGCCTCTGTGTCCCACAGCGCACAACGCTCCCGACCAAACGCCACCGCCCCTAGCTGCGCCATTAAGCCGTAGAGCACCGCTAGGAGGCAAGCCACCGTCTGCCTATGCCGTCCATGCCGATAGCACCCTGTATCGTTGTCACTGACGAGCTCGCCGTTGCCCCCTCGGTCCCCTCGTCGAGCCTATATAAGGAGCCCTCCCCAGCACCATTTCTTCACACCACTCAACTCCCCTCTCACCATTGATCCTTCCCCACCTCTCGTTGGAGCCGCTCGAGCCGTAGTTCGCCGAAATTGCACCGGAGGAGCCCGCTACAGAGGAGGAGACGCTGTCGTCGATTCCGTCCACTGTAGACCCTGCCGTGACCTCGCCTGAGTCCACCGTCGCTGTTCAGTTTGATCGCCCAGCTCGCTGCACTAGCTGGAGCCCTGGTACGTCCCTGGTTGACCCCCACCGGCCGTTTAGGGTTCGGTCTCGCCGGTGATGAGTCCGTCGTCGACGACGACTATGAGCCGTTGGTCCACGTTATAATCGTGTGGCCCGTATCACTAGATACCATTTCAGGTTTTAAGTCTCACTGACAAGTGGGACCAACCTGTCAGCCTCCCTCTACGCCGCTGAGCGTCACTGGGCCGGCCCATTTCTTTTCCCGTGCTAGCCCATGAATTCAAATAAGTGTTTTTCTATTTTAGTTTAAATCCAATTTTGTCCCTTAATTCAAAAATCAATTCAGGAAGATTTACTGAACCAAATTGAGTGATTCCAATTTTGTTGGAAAGCTTCTGAAAAGATCTATCCAGGCCCGATTTAATTCATTTAGAGTTGGAGATATCTGCTAGTAAAAATAACAAGACAGAAGCTTTTGCACATTCAAACATTTTTATAAAATCAACAATAATAGCTTTTGAGTTGTTTGCAACTCTCAAAAATCACATTTAACCATACATATCTGAATATGTAATAATATTAAGGTTTGCATGTAGTGACTTTGGACTGGTACCAAAATAATGCTATATAGGCATTTCTAGTCACCTTAAATCATTAAGTATTAAACTTAAACTTATTAAAATGTGATCCAACATTTAAATCACATTCCCATATGGTAGAATATGTGGTGATGACATGTGTCCACATGATCCCATATTTTACTTGGAGAATATTAAATCTTAGTTAATTTCAATGAGTAGAAATTACTTTTCTCAAATAAAAAGAATGAAGCTAGTTAATTAAAACCTTGTGATGCGTGTGATGATAATAGATCATCAAATGTGTGCCTTAGTGTACTAAGTAGCCTAGTTAAGTATTGTTTGGTGATTGTATATCCGTATGTATTTATCGACGATAGTACCGACCAAGCTTTCGAGGAGGAGGAGTTCTATAAAGAAGAGGAGGAAGAAAACTTCAACCACTGCACTACCCAAGGCAAGCTAACACTTGCAAGTATTATACTAGAAAGCCATCATTAACAATGCAAGCTAGCACTATACAAGTTAACCCTTGCAAGTTTTACTTGTAAGCCTAGCACTTCAAGTAAACTAAGCAAGATATTGTTAGCAAGCTAGAATTAAACTATATAACCTAAGCACGATGCATTAGGCATGCTTTGGGTTATACCACTTTAATTAATACCTACCCCAAGTTTTTCTTCCAAGCTTTACATCCTTTACTTTACCAAAATCCTTTACTTGTCTGAAGGTAGCATAAAAAGTACAAAACTTGACCTATCTAGATAAAGTTAGGTGTCATTCTATGGCATGAGATTGACATTAGCATCCCACACTAGTGAACACTCTTAACTTAGTAGCTTAGAGCTAAATCAAAACTTGAGTCACTTTAGATGGGAGTACCTTGTGAAAATGACTTGTGAAAACCTTGGAATGATGAGTCATTCTATTGAGATGTTTTGACATGTGTTGAGAAACACAAATGGTTTATGATGATGAAATTGATGAGGCATGAGCCTTAGCCCTTTACAAAAACTGATGGTTCGATTTGGATGCGATACCATTCCAATTTTACCGTACAACCACTAAATTGGGTAAGGCTTACCTGGAAGTTTATATGCATTAGTATTAGTTCCCTCACGGGAGAGGTTTGAGCTAAGGCTACTTCTCGATGTTGTCCACCTATGCATTGCCCAAGATGACAGATGGTCATGGTTGGGAGGCCATGCTCATAGGAGAGGTGCTTATACTAGGGTGTGCAAAGGGAAGGTTATGTTTGATTATCTGCATACTAAGTATGATGATTTAGGGTTATCCCTAACAGATGTATCGAATCTTGTGGTGAAAGTGTACCACATCTGAAGAGTGTCAAACTATTCGAATAGCCGTGTCTGTGGTTATGGATAGTTGGAGTGGCCATACTGTTTTGTTGTCAGATGTTTTCAAAATGACTTATGAAATTAATGATGAATCTTGACTTGACACTAGCTTCCCAACTTAAGTGATTCTAGAACTTTATTTTATCTTTCTTTGTTTCTGAACTCATCTTAGGTTTCAAACTTAACTTTATAGATAAACTTAGAGTTAGCAATCCTATTAGAACTACCTTACTTGTTAGTAATAGTTTGCGAGTACTTAAAGAGTACTCATGGCTTTTGTTCCTGGCTATTCCTATGGCCAGACTATGAAGGAGACTACCAAGATGACGGACAGCAGGACGGCTATGATAACTAGGACTATCTTCCATCGTCAGCATTGCCTGTGCCCCTGAAGATGGACCCCACCGCTACACTTATTATTTATTTCGCTGCTTGTTGTATTAAGACTGGATCATGTGATCCTTTATTCGTGTAAGACCTTATTATGGTTTGTAATGGATGATGTACTGTTATATCCAATCTGCTATGTCTCGCAAAAATGGTAATCCTGGGATTGCGAGGTATGACATAACAGGCATCTGGGATTAAAAATCTGGGTGTTGACAAGTTGGTATCAGAGCCATCCTGACCATAGGAGACCCTAGTTAGAATGGACGTCCAAACAAAAACTTAGTTTCAAACACCAAAGTAAGTATTTATGAAAGACTATTTCCTCTCTTACCCTTGGGAATTCTTTCTCTCAAAAAAATTCATGTTCCTCCAAATTCCTACATTACTACATAAAATTTGACACACTTGATCACTTCACTAACTTCCTCATCCTTAATTCTTGTAGATGGAGACTCAGTTCAGCAAGTTCTACCAGTTGGGCAATGGAGGCCAGCTGATCTTCGAGAGGGATCTTGACGCTCTATCGGAGTACTTGGGACGCCCACATCCGGAGTTTCTTGGAGCTCAACTTCCTGGACCCCCTGGAAGAGATTTGCAATGGCTCGTCACCGCTGATCTTCGAGGAAGCATAGAAGAACCAACGTCCAGGAGAATCCAGTTCTCTGTGAGAGAGAACAACTGGCTAGATGGATTATCCAGGGCAATGCATGAAGCTCTCGCACGTCTATGTGCCCTCAGTGTCAACCAAATCCAAGGAACCCGCTTTGTTCACTATGCAAGGAGTGACTTCATGGGAAAGCCAATGGAGATGCCAAGTCACCCGGAGCTGAAGCGTCAAGTGGAGAACCTTGACTTCCTGCTGTACGATCGCCAGAAGGAATTGGACAATGCTAGAGAGGTTTCCAACCACAACCGTGTCATTGCCGACCAGAAGGCCGAGACTTTCTCACTGCTTGTCAAGGATCGCCAGTCTCTTCATCGCCAGCGCGCAGAGAAGAATCGCACCATCGACCGTCTTCGCAAGAAGGTGGCCGACCTCGAGAAGACCATAAAGGAGCAAGAAGCTCAGCTTGCAGTAAAGGAAGAAGAAGAGGAAGGTGAAGACATCTAGGGAGATATGGATTCTTATCTCAACAATGATGATGACTTTCTAGAGGAGGATGCCGTGGACTTCTACACCGACGATGAGGACTCCGACTTCATCGATGATGAGTAGATGCACTAGAGCATTGTCGTAGCATGAGATGTATCAGTCCCATTGTATCGTACCTTACAGAATGGTTCTTAAAACCATCCGTTTTCCATGTTGTGGTGTGTGTGTTTGTATCGTGTGCTTGTTTGAATGAATGAAATGAAGTTAGTTGCAAAACCTGAGTCAAAATCAAAGTTTTAGCTTTGAAACCGAAACCATGAAGCATAGAACTTTCCCTCTTACCCCTTTATCTATCTCAATCTTCAGATGACTCGAGGAAACCCCGGAGGGAGCAGCTCGCCGCAGGACCCAATGCTGCAGATTATGCAAATGTTAGTTGCAGACCATGAAGCAAGCAGGGCAGAGCGCCAGGCCAACTTAGCAACACTGCAGCAGATAGCTCAAATGGCCAAAAACACCCAAGGGCATGGAAATCAGGATCATCAAGGATCCAAGCTGAAAAAATTCCAGAATACCAATCCCCCAATCTTTAGCACTTCGGAGAACCCATTAGATGCTGATGACTGGTTGCAGACGATGGAGAACAATTTGGAAGTAGCCCGAGTTGATGACAATGAGAAAGTTCTCTTTGACACCCACTACTTGGCAGGAGATGCAAGAGCCTGGTGGAACAACATCCGCCTGATGAACCATGGTCAAGTGATGACATGGGAAGCCTTCAAAATCAAGTTCAGCCGCACCCACGTGCCGCAGGGCCTAGTCACCAGAATGAGGGATGAATTCAAAGAGTTGAAGCAAGGCAGAATGACTATGGTGGAGTATGATACGTCCAAAATGTATCTACTTTCCCGAATACTTTTGATATTGTTTCTCCTCTATACTTGTGTGATTTGGATACAACTAATGTGGACTGATGTTGTTTTCAGCAGAATTGCCTTGGTGTCTACTTTTTCAGCAGAAAACCAACTATCAGGAAAAATCCGGGAAAATATGCCAAAAATCCTATTTCACTCGAAGACTCCAGGAGCCAGAATACGAGACGGAGAAGAGCCAGGGGTGGCCACACCACCTGCTGGCATGGGCCAGGCCAGGCCGCGCCAGGGGGTGGTGTGGGCCCCACAGGCGCCCCCTCGGCCTCTCTCTTCGCCTATAAGGAGCCTTCTGACCTAAAAACTTCGGGGGGTCGACGTTTTTCCAGAAGGAGTTCCACTCCGCCGCCGCCACCAGATTCCACGAAACAGCACCAGAAACTCCGTTCTGGCACCCTGTCGGGACGGGGAATTGGAGGAGATCATCGCCATCGCTTCTTCATCGACCATCCATGTTTCCCCCATCTATGAGTGAGTAATCCCCCGCTGTAGGCTATGGGGATGGTAGGGATTGGATGAGATCATTCATGTAATGGCATCAGATTGTTAGGGCATGGTGCCTAGTATCTTTTATTACTGCTTTATGACTTTGTTGCGACTTGTTGTGCTTAATGCTTGTCCCTAGGGCCTGAGTGCCATGATTTCAGATCTGAACATGTTATTGATTCATTATGATAGTATTGCTTTTGGTCTTATCTGCAAGTTATATACACATGTTGTTGTCCGGAACCAATGGCCCCGAAGTGACAGAAATCGGGATAACCGGAAGGGAATGGCTTTGATGTGAGGATCACATGTGTTCACACAATGTTAATGCTTTGCTCCGGTGCTCTATTAAAAGGAGCACCTTAATTGCCAGTAGTTCCCTTGAGGCCCCGCTGCAAATGGGCTGGCAAGACAAAAGATGTTGTGCAAGTTCTCATTGCGAGCACGTATGACTATATATGGAGCACATGCCTAGGATTGTCTAGTACTTGGATGCTTTATCTTACTTATCTGCAATTGCCCTATGTTCTGATTGCTATGTGAATTGTCTTGTCCATGCAACACCCGTCCATCCATCCCTATGCCTACCGCACTCGAATCCCACTGTTTACTGCTATTGTTACTACTGTCTTTACTTTGCTACTGCTGCTACTTTACTATTCCTACTACAAAATTGTTGCTACTGATAAACTGTTGTGAGCAAGATTGTTTCCAGGTGCAGCTGAATTGACAACTCAGTTGTTAAGGCTTATAAATATTCTTTGGCTCCTCTTGTGTCGAATCAATAAATTGGGTTTCACTTCCCTCGAAAATACTACGATACACCCCTATTCTTGTGGGTCATCAGAGTACCGTGACAGATTCCTGTCACTTTCCAGGTACGCACCTGATGAGATCAACACAGAGGCCAAGAAGAAGGAGAAATTCCTGAACGGACTGCATGATGAGATGCAGACTGTCCTCGTCAACATCTGCTTAGAGGATCTCGAAGAGCTAGTCGACTCTGCCATTCAGAGGGAAGGGAAGATTAACCAGGCAAACGACAACCGCAAATGTCGTATGATGCACCAAGCTGGATCCAGCAGTCACCAGAAGTATCGTCCCAACCCGTCTGCAGGTATGCACCAAGAAACAATCGACCCCCAATGTCTCGCCCAAGCTACCCCAACCATAGCGGAGGCAATGTGAAGACCGGAGGAAACACCAACAACCCCGGCAACACCAGCAATTTCAACCATGCACATCCCGAGAGCAACAACAACAACACTGCACCTAGAACTGGAAGCAATGTTGTGCCTGTCGCAGCTAAAGACAAGTCCTAGATAACTTGTTTCGAGTGTGGAGTGAAGGGTCACTATTCCAATGAGTGTCCCAAGAAGACTGCCGCCACTGCCAATGTGAATGCGCAGCTCAACAACAGCGTCGTGTTCAACCAGGGAGAAGATTTTCCCCAGGGAACCCTCACAACCGCAACGGCCGTCTCTTCCACATGAACACCGAAGAAGCCCAAGAAGCGCCAGATGTAGTGCTGGGTATGTTTTCTATCAACTCAGTTTTAGCAAGAGTGTTGTTTGATTCTGGAGCATCGCATTCATTTGTCACCAAAGAATTTGCATGCACTAGTAAGATTCACCCAACCAACTTGAAGCATGTCATGATAGTTCAAATCCCCGGTTCAACTACAAAAGCTAGAAAAATTTGCAAAGTTGTGCCTATCAGAATACATGGGATAGATTTTTATGCTAATCTAATAGTACTCGGAACCAAAGGATTGGAAGTAGTACTAGGTATGGATTGGATGTCAAAGCATAAAGGACTAATAGACTATGCTAACAAAGCCATCACCATGACCAGTAGCTCTGGAGTCTCAGAAGAGCATATATCTGAAACCTTACCTCGTCAATTCAAGTGCAACAAGAGTCTAGCCCTACCCACCATAGACCAAGTCAGAATAGTCTATGAATACCCCAACGTATTCACAGATGAATTTCCAGGGATGCCGCCAGATAGGGATATTGAGTTCATTATTGAACTAATCCCCGGAACCGGGCCCATAGCCCAGAGACCCTATAGCATGAACCCCTCATAGTTAGTAGAGTTGAAGAAGCAGTTGGATGCTATGTTAGCAACAGGCTTGATTCAACCAAGCGCATCGCCATGGAAATCACCAGTGTTATTCGTCGACAAGAAAGATGGAGGCAACCGTTTGTGCACTGACTACAGGAAGCTGAATGACGTCACCATCAAAAACAAGTACCCTTTGCCAAAGATAGAGGATCTATTTGATCAGTTGACTGGTGCCGAGGTATTCTCAAAGATTGATCTTAGGACTGGTTATCACCAACTTAAGATTCGTGCAACGGATATTTCGAAGACCGCCTTTACTACTCGTTATGGTTTATACGAGTATACGGTCATGTCTTTTGGATTAACCAATGCCCCTGCTTATTTCATGAATCTCATGAATAAGATCTTTATGAATTTCCTAGATAAGTTTGTCGTTGTGTTTATCGACGATATCCTTATCTACTCCAAGTCAGAAGAAGAGCATGAGCAACATCTGAGAATCATCCTTGAAACCCTGAGAGAGCATCGGTTGTATGCCAAGTTCAGCAAGTGTGAATTTTGGCTAAAAGAAGTAGGATTCCTAGGACATATTGTGTCTGCCGGAGGAGTCTCTGTTGATCTCGCCAAGATCAAAGATGTCGAAGAATGGGAAGCCCCCACCACTCAAACCGAAGTCCGTGCATTTCTCGGATTAGCGGGATATTACCGCAAGTTCGTAGAAGGATTTTTGAGCATCGCTAGACCCATGACCCAATTGTTGAAGAAGGACAAGAAGTTTGAATGGACCAACAAATGTGAAGCCAGTTTCCAAGAACTGAAGAAGAGATCTATTTCAGCCCCAATATTGATCATGCTAGATATCAAGAAGCCGTTTGATGTGTACTGTGATGCATCCAAGATAGGTCTTGGATGTGTATTGATGCAAGAAGGCAAAGTCATCATGTATCTGTCTCGACAACTAAAGCAGCATAAGCAGAACTATCCGACCCATGATCTTGAGTTAGCAGCCGTAGTTTTGGAATTGAAGACATGGCGTCATTATCTTATGGGAAATCGCTGTGAGATTTACTCAGATCACAAGAGCTTGAAGTATATTTTCACTCAGAAGGACCTGAACATGAGGCAAAGGAGATGGATAGAGTTAATCAGGGCTTATGACCTTGACATTCACTATCACCCCGGCAAAGCCAATGTGGTAGCGGATGCTCTTAGCAGATTGCCGTGTAGGCTAAACACCATGATCAAGGAGAAGCAACCAAGTTTGCATGAGGAGTTAGAGCAGTTTAGAACTGAGCTTGTTAGCAAAGGATTTTTAGCTAGCATTGAACTTCAACCCACATTAATCAGCCAAATCAAGGAAGCCCAAAAGGGAAATGAAAGTATCGATGGAATCAAACGTCGTATTGGTACAGGAAAGGTACCTAGATTTACCAAAGACGAAGAAGGAGTTCTATGGTACAAAGGCCATATCTGTGTGCCAGCAGATTCAGAGCTAAAGCAAGTTATCATGCAGGAAGCTCATGATACTCTTTATTCTATCCACCCCGGAGGAACGAAGATGTATCAATTGAAAGAGCAATTTTGGTGGCACAAGATGAAGAGAGAAATTGGGAGCTACATCGCCAAGTGTGACATCTATCAAAGAGTCAAAGCAGAGCATTAGAGACCCGCAGGACTGTTGCAACCATTGCAGATTCCGGAATGGAAATGGGATTCCGTCGGAATGGACTTTATCACCGGTTTGCCTACTTCCAGTAGGGGAAATGACTCAATCTGGGTCATTGTTGATAGACTGTCCAAGGTAGCTCACTTTATACCTGTCAAGACAACCTACCAGAGTTCGAAGCTATCAGAGTTGTATATTGCTAGAATTGTTAGTCTGCATGGAACCCCCAAGACCATAGTATCAGATCGAGTAACCCAGTTTACCTCGAGATTTTGGCAGAAAGTCCAGGAAGGATTAGGAACCAAGTTGAACTTCAGCACCGCTTATCATCCGCAAACTGATGGACATACTAAGAGAGTCAACCAAATCCTAGAGGATATGTTGAGAGCTTGTGTGTTGGAGTACGGATCAAAATGGGAAGATTACCTGCCTTTCGCAGAATTCTCATACAACAACAGTTATCAAGCCATTATGCAAATGGCTCCATTTGAGTTCCTATACGGAAGAAAGTGTCGTACCCCTTTGAATTGGTCGCAAGTAGGAGAGGGTCAGCTCTTTGGACCCGACATTCTCCGAGAAGCTGAAGAGAAAGTTCACAAAGTCCGTGAGCACCTCAAGATCGCCCAATCCTGACAGAAGAGTTATGCTGACAAGAGAAGGAGAGACCTTACTTTCAATGTTGGAGATTTTGTATATCTCAAGGTTTCGCCATTAAAGGGAACACAACGCTTTAATCTGAAAGGAAATTTAGCCCACAGATATATCGGGCCCTTCTAGATTCTGAATCGTCGAGGAGAAGTATCGTATCAACTAGAACTACCAGAAGAGATGTCAGCCATCCACAATGTGTTCCATATCTCGTTACTTCGCAAATGCCTAGAAGTGCCAGAGAAGACTAAAGTATTCAAGAACATCGATCACCGAGCTGTTGATATCAACAAGTATCTGACGTATCATGAAGTGCCCATCCGTATCTTGGAAGACGCTTACAGAACCACCAGGACTAGGTGTATCAAGTTTCTCAAGATCCAATGGAGCAACCATACCGAAGAAGAAGCCACTTGGGAGCGAGAAGATTACATTAGGACAGTTCCCAGATCTCTTTAGTTCCTAATTTTCTTTCATAAATCTTGGGACGAGATTTTGTTTAAGTGGGGAAGGTTTGCCACATCCCAAAACTCTAATCCAAGGTTATTAAGATCCAAATCATCAAATTTAGGGTTAACAAAAACTTTTCCAATTAAAAATCATTAAGCATTCATATGTGTGTGCATTTAAAATAGGAGTTGTTTGAATTGCCATGTTTGAGTGATCCATTGATTGTAAAATGATTCTAAGGTGAATTAAACATCATCTAGATCATTCCGAAGCAAATCCCAAAGAAAAACAAATCAAAAAGAATAAAATAAGCAAATGGTCATTTGTGCCATTTTAATCACCATGCCTACTTTGGCTATTCCTAGAACTCAAATCTTAACAGAAACAATTGTGGATCTTTGCACCCCTTGCTAGTACAAGTAGTGATGTACCAAGCCCCACTTTGTTTCATCCCAAAAGCTTCCAAACACTAAATTTAAATGACATTTGAAAATTGAATCTAGTGTAGATATCAAGATCACACTTATTCAAAAACCACTCAAATGAACTCCATTTTCAAAACCCAAGTGCACCTAGAAGCTCAAGCATAAGATACATCACTCCACCAAAAATCAGCCCAAAATTCAAATGTTTTGTTCTTGCAGCCATTGTGTCGAACAGGTTGCAGACAGAAATAAACCTGCCTAACTAGCACTGCTCATAGTTAAACCCTTGTCCCCCATTAGACCCTATCTACTCTCCCATGTCCCCCTGAGTCCAACCAAACCCCCAGCTAGCCCCTCCCTTAGCCGCAGCAGCAGTGGAGCGCCGCCACTTTTTGGTCACTGCCGGCCGAACGAGGGCAGAGCTCCACAGACCGCGTCGCGCCGTTCCAGCACCACCACTAGCTCCGCCTAACCCTACCGTCACTCCCTGTCCACCCCTCGATCACCCACAGCTCCTGGACCAGACCCCAACGTCGCCGCCCTTTCTCGCTGCGAGCTCGCTAGAGCGCCAGAGCGCGATAGCCGCCAGCACGCTACAGACCACGGCTCGACCGCAGATCGCGCACGCCACTCTGCCTCGACCCCAGCACCCCGCCAGACATGGCCGTGCACCGCCGCATGACCCACAGTCGTCGAGCACCGCGTCAAGTATCGCCTTTGTCTCCTAGAGCGCGCAACGCTCCCGACCAAACGCCAGCGCCCCTAGCTACGCCATTAAGCCATAGAGCACCGCCAGGAGGCAAGCCACCGTCTGCCTATGCCACCCATGCCGATAGCACCCTGTATCGGCGTCACCGAAGAGCTCGCCATTTCCCCCTCGGTCCCCTCATCGAGCCTATATAAGGATCCCTCCCCAGCACCATTTATTCACACCCCTCAACTCCCCTCTCACCACTGATCCTTCCCCACCTCGCCGGGCCGCTCAAGCCGTAGTTTGCCGGAATTTCACCGGAGGAGCCCGCTACAAAGGAGGAGACACTGCCATCGATTCTGTCCACCGCAGCCCCTGCCGTGACCTCACCTAAGTTCGCCATCACCGTCCAGTTCGATCCCCCGCCTCGCCGCACTAGCTGGAGCCCTGGTACGTCCCCGGTAGACCCCCACCGGCCATTTAGGGTTCGGTCTCGCCGGCGACGAGTCCGTCGTCGACGACGACTGTGAGCCGTTGATCCATGTTATAATCGTGTGGCATGGATCGCTAGATACCATTTCGGGTTTTAAGTCTCGCTGACAAGTGGGACCAACATGTCAGCCGCCCTCTACGCCGCTGAGCATCACTGGCCGGCCCATTTCTTTTCCCGCGCTAGCCCACGAATTCAAATGAGTGTTTTTCTATTTTAGTTTAAATCCAATTCTGTCCCTTAATTGAAAAATCAATTCAGGAAGATTTACTACACCAAATTCAGTGATTCCAAATTTGTCAGAAAGCTTCTGAAAAGTTCTATCCAAGCCCATTGGATTTAATTCATTTAGAGTTAGAAGCTTTTGCACATTCAAACATTTTTATAAAATCAACCATAATAGCTTTTGAGTTGTTTCCAACTCTCAAAAATCACATTTAACCATACCTATCTGAATATGTAATAATATTAAGGTTTGCATGCAGTGACTTTGGACTAGTACCAAAATAATGCTATATAGGCATTTCTAGTCACCTTAAATCATTAAATATTAAACTTAAACTTATTAAAATGTGATCCAGTATTTAAATCACGTTCCCATATGGTAGAATATGTGGTGATGACATGTGTCCACATGATCCCATATTTTACTTGGAGAATATTAAATCTTAGTTAATTACAATGAGTAGAAATTACTTTTCTCAAATAAAAAGAATGAAGCTAGTTAATTAAAACCTTGTGATGATAATAGATCATAAAATGTGTGCCTTAGTGTCCTAAGTAGCCTAGTTAAGTATTGTTTGGTGATTGTGTATCCCGTATGTATTTATAGACGATAGTACCGACCAAGCTTTCGAGGAGGAGGAGTTCTATCAAGAAGAGGAGGAACAAAACTTCAACCACTGCACTACCCAAGGCAAGCTAACACTTGCAAGTATTATACTAGCAAGACATCATTAACAATGCAAGCTAGCACTATACAAGTTAACCCTTGCAAGTTTTACTTGTAAGCCTAGCACTTCAAGTAAACTGAGAAAGCTATTGTTAGCAAGCTAGAATTAAACTATATAACCTAAGCACGATGCATTAGGCATGATTTGGGTTAAACCACTTTAATTAATACCTACCACAAGTTTTACTTCCAAGCTTTACTTCCTTTAGTTTACCAAAATCCTTTACTTGTCTAAAGGTAGCATAAAAATTATAAAACTTGACCTATCTAGATAAACTTTGGTGTCATTCTATGGCATGAGATTGACATTAGCATCCCACACTAGTGAACACTCTTAACTTAGTAGCTTAGAGCTAAATCAAAAATTGAGTCACTTTAGATGGGAGTACTTGTTGAAAATGACATGTGAAAACCTTGGAATGATGAGTCATTCTATTGAGATGTTTTGACATGTGTTGAGAAACACAGATGGTTTATGATGATGAAAATGTTGAGGCATGAGCCTTAGCCCTTTACAAAAACTGATGGTTAGATTCGGATGCGATACCATTCCAATTTTACCGTATAACCACAATACCTGAATTGGGTAAGGCTTAGCCAAAAGTTTATATGCATTAGTATTAGTTCCCTCGCGGGAGAGGTTTGAGCTGAGGCTACCTCTCGATGTTGCCCACCTATGTAGTGCCCAAGATGACAGATGGTCATGGTTGGGAGGCCATGCTCATAGGAGAGGTGCTTATACTAGGGTGTGTCAAGGGAAGGTGCTTATACTAAGTATGATGATTCAGGGTTATCCCTGACAGATGTATCGAATCTTGTGGTGAAAATGTACCACCTCTGCAAAGTGTCAAACTATTCGAATAGCCGCAACCGCGGTTATGGACAGTTGGAGTGGCCATACTTTTTTGTTGTCAGATGTTTTCAAAATGACTTATGAAACGAATGATGAATCTTGACTTGACCACAACAGAGTTGTGACTATGACACTAGCTTCCCAACTTAAGTGATTCTACAACTTTATTTTATCTTTCTTTGTTTCTGAACTCAGCTTAGGTTTCAAACTTAACTTTATAGATAAACTTAGAGTTAGCAATCCTATTAGAACTACCTTACTTGTTAGTAATAGTTTGCGAGTACTTAAAGAGTACTCATGGATTTTTTCCCTGGCTATTCCTATGGGCAGACTATGAAGGAGACTACCAAGATGACGGACAGCAGGACGACTATGATAACTAGGACTATCTTCCATCGTCAGCATTGCCTGTGCCCCTGAAGATGGACCCCACCGCTACGCTTATTATTTATTTCGCTGCTTGTTGTATTAAGACTAGATCATGAGATCATTTATTCGTGTAAGACTTTATTATGGTTTGTAATGGATGATGTACTGTGATATCCAATCTGCTATGTCTCGCAAAAAAGGTAATCCTGGGATTGCGAGGTATGGCATAAGAGGCATCTGGGATTAAAAATCTGGATGTTGACAAATTTTATGTTGCTTGCAACTTAATACTCGAGGGGGTTCAGATGATAACCTGAAGGTGGATTATTAGTCATAGATGCAGTTGGATTACAGTCTACGTATAATGTTGTAATCCCCAATCAAGTCTCAAAGGAGTCAAGATGAGTAGTATTTGCATATTGCTTTCTCGATGTTTGTTAATTTCCTCGCTGTAATTTGTTCACCCAACAAGTCATCTATCTTAAGGAGAGCCACCACTAGTGAACTATGGACCCCGGTCCTTTCTTTTACTATCAATCTACAATCAACTATTTACTGTTTTCTGTTTACTTTCTGCAAACTATTACTCTCTTCCACTCGATACGTTTAATCCTTTGTTTTTAGCAAAACCGGTGAGATTGACAACCTCATCGCAAGTTGGGGGCAAAGTTCTATGGTTGTGTTATGTAGGTCTCCACGTTGCTGCTGGCACTGGTAGTGCACCCTGCCAAAGTCCAGCTAGCACCACGTTTGAGGTGTTTCCTTGCTCCTACTGGTTCAATTAAACCTTGGTTTCATAACTGAGGGAAACTTGCTACTATGCTCATCATACCTTCCTCTTGGGGTTCCCCAACGGGCTCGATATATTTTGGGAAAAGAACACACATTTAATGACACTGGTGGATCCATATGTGTTTATGAAAAGAACATTTGATTTGATTTGGGTTATCTTCAAATCAAACTCAGTTCCAAGGACTATCTTGATGATGTTGCTACTCGTGATGTTGCAATTGAGTACATCCTCATGTCCGTTGGTCTGACCAATAGTTTTGTCTTGTTCATACAACATATGAGTCCATCTTCCTGGATTATCTCGATAAGTTTGTTGTTGATCCCATCGATAACATCCTTATATTCTCCAAGCTAGAGTAGATTCATATGGAACCTTTGGCATTAAAGTTGGAATACTTTTAAGAACCATCTTCGGGTTGTCTCGAAGTATGTGTTCTGGATGTTAGAAGTAACATTCTCCAATTCATGCGCAATTATAGGAAGATGTCATCGTGGTTTCGAGTAGAGTTGTTTCCGTTTCTTCAAGGACACATGTGTATTTCATTGCAAGGTGTTCATGTAGGTGCAAATTTGTAACTGTACGTCTCCACATTATTTGTAACATCACCTGCCTCCATTTTCTGCATCACATCAACACTACTAGAAGACATGATTAGTACATTAGTGCACAAATCAAAATCAGTATGGTGGAAACTCTCACAACTCACTCATAACTAATAAGAAAGGAGATCTTACCGTTCCAAAGTGAATAGAGATGATCTACCAAACAAAATCAAAAACTGATGCACTGATGTGATGAAGTGAATATCAAAGGTATAGAGAAGCTCAGAAGGGGAATGAAAGTATCGACAGAATCAAACGTCGTATTGGTATAGGAAAGGTACCTGGATTCACCGAAGATGAAGAAGGAGTACTATGGTACAAAAGACGTATCTGTGTTCCAGCAGATTCGGAGCTAAAGGAAGTTATCATGAAGGAGGCTCATGATACTCTTTATTCTATCCACCCCGGAGGAACAAAGATGTATCAGGATTTGAAAGAACAATTTTGGTGGCACAAGATGAAGAGAGAGATCGGAAGTGATTCTTTTACACATCTTTACCCTCCGGCACTTCCTCCTCCCTCCGGCACTTCCTCCACTTCTTGTTGCCCAGTTTCTTGGACTTGGGGGCCTTGGGCCTGATTGGAGGCATGCGACCCTCTTTGATGGCCACCCATAGGAGGTTTCCGAGGTGAATGCCGAGAGCCCGGTGTTTAGCGATGTAGGCGTTGATGTTCATGATTTCGTGCTTGCCACTTTTGTGGATGCCGGAGCCCGTGGCCTCTGCATGCTTCAGTAAGGTGTTCAAGACAGTGCCGCCGGCGGCGCGACTCATCAAGCAGTAGGAGCCCCCTTGCGGAAGGGGCAGCTGTAGTAGGGGCCCCTGAGGAAGCCGTCTTTCTTGCAGCCCACAACCTCCTCAGCACCTGACGAGCCTTGGTGTGAATGGACTCATCATCGCTGCAGACATCGCTGCCGGAAACCTATTGGAAGAAATGGAAAATGGGGGAGTAGATGGTGTAAGAAGATCGAGAAATCGAAATGCGAACAAGCGAATCCTAATAAACCAAGATCTAGCATCCAACGATGGGAACGGTGTTGGATAATTAGGCACAATTTCTATGATTAATTCTAGAATATTAAACATGACAATACCAGCTAAATTTTAAATAGATTAGCCCATTATTTCTAACAAACGGTAGAAGAACCAGGGGAAGGGAGCAAACCCTAGTTACCTCCGACCATAGGTCATCGATGCCAGTGTCGTAGGGGTTTAGCAGAGCGATGTAATTATCTGGATCGTAGGTGCCCAAGAAGTGCGTGATCTGCTTGTGACCGGCGGGGGCCTCCTCGCCGGAAGGGGGCTCCTCTTTGGCGGCTCCGTCGGTAGCTGGGACGGGGGCCTGGATGGGAACGGCGGCTATCATCGATGCCTCGACTGGGGCCTGGAGAGCGACAACGGCTGCTTTCAACGCGTAGAGGGGGACCGGCAAGGAGACGAGGGCCTCCTCGCCAGCGGCCACAGAGGCGACGATGACCACCTTATCCTCCTCGGCCATCACCGGCACGGACAGGGTATTCTCGGGAGTTTGCGGATGCTGGTGGGACAGTGGAGAGGGTTGCGTGGGGACAGTGAGTGAGAGTGGGAGTGGGTGTGTGGAGAGGGGCTCTATAGTTAAGGTAGATAGAAGCAAGGCATGTTTCGTTGCACCACCGTGCAATGCGTCGCGCAGTCGACTGCACCGTGCACCGCGACACGCACACGGTACATCACGTTTTTTTCCCGGGCCATGCATGGCAGTTCTGTATTGAGCCGCATGCAAAGGGCGCACACACAATTTCTATGTACGAAGTTTGACACGGCCCTAAAATCGGCGATTGAGACTGTGTAAAAAATGGGATATGTCTTATTAAAATCAAGTGGCAATAAATTGCAGCTATCCATCGACGACCGTGCACTCGATGACGCATGCATTGTGGCGTAGTAGTAGCAGTAGTAGGCTTTTCAGACTTGATTACACATGACATGACCGCTCGACGACTTTTTCCATGGACGGCATCGTGTTCCTTCTTGTAGAAGTCTCGCTGAGGGAGACGTCTGTGCTATCTCATGCTGTACTGTGAAGGGCACGACGTGTGCAACGATCATCGTTGGATCACACAGAATCAACGGTTGGTGCGCACGATCCGTGTGACAATTGTGATAACCAATCAGGGAGTAGCAGACAGGGTGAGCACATGTTTGTGCTTCTACGAAAGATACTGAGTAGTATAAAAATGGAAGGTGAGTGTCTTGTACAATGAAATACATCGTGGCATACATCAAATTATGCCAAGATAGATCCACTAGAGTTCATTGGACGTGTGTTCTTCTCACAAAACACATATCACCAGTGTCATTGCATGTGTGTTGTTCCCACAGACCACACATGGATCCACCAGTGTCATTGCATGTGTGTTCTTCCCATGAACCACACATGGATCCACCAGTGTCATTGCATGTGTGTTCAATTCACAGACCACATATGGATCCACCAGTGTCATTGCATGTGTGTTATTTTCACAAACCATGTAAGGATCCACCGGTATCATTGCATGTGTGTTCCTCTCATAGACCACACATGGATCCACCAGTGCCATCGTATGTCTGCTCTTTTCATGAACCATAGTTAGAGTCATCGCATGTCTGCTCTTCTCATGAACCACAACAAGAGTCATTGCATGCGTGTTCTTCTCACAAACCATATCATGAACCACACCCAGCGTCATTGTACGTGTGTTCTTCTCATTAACCACACATGGATCCACCAGTGTCATTGCATGTCTGCTCTTCTCACAAACCACGTAAGGATCCACCAGTGTCATTGCATGTATGTTCCTCTCATAGACTACACACGGATCCACCGGTGGCATCACATGTCTGCTCTTTTCATGAACCATAGTTAGAGTCATCACATGTTTGCTCTAATCATGAACCACAGCTAGAGTCATTGCATGCGTGTTCTTCTCACAAACCATATCATGAACCACACCCAGTGTCATTGCATGTGTGTTCTTCTCATTAACCACACATGGATCCACCGGTGTCAGTGCATGTCTGCTCTTTTCATTAACCACATCTAGAGTAATTGCATGTCTGTTCTTTTCACAATCCACATATCACCAGAGTCATTGCATGTGTGTTCTTCCCACAGACCACACATGGATCTACTAGTGTCATTGCATGTGTGTTCTTCCCATGAACCACACATGGATCCACCAGTGTCATTGCATGTCTGTTCTTTTCATAAACCACAGCTAGAGTCATTGCATGTGTGTTCTTCTCATGAACCACATATCACCAGTGTCATTGCATGTGTGTTCTTCTCACAAACCACATATCACCAGTGTCATTGCATGTGTGTTCTTCCCATAGACCACACATGGATCTACCAGTGTCATTGCATGTGTGTTCTTCCCATGAACCACACATGGATCCACTAGTCTCATTGCATGTCTGCTCTTTTCATAAACCACAGCTAGAGTCATTGCATGTGTGTTCTTCTCACAAACCACATATCACCAGTGTCATTTTATGTGTGTTCTTCCCACAAACCACACATGGATCCACCAGTGTCATTGCATGTGTGTTCTTCCCATGAACCACACATGGATCCACAAGTGTCATTTCATGTGTCTTCTTCCCATGAACCACACGTGGATCCACCAGTGTCATTGCATGTCTGCTCTTTTCATGAACCACAACTAGTCATTTCATGTTTGTTCTTCTCACAAACCACATATCACCAGTGTCATTGCATGTGTGTTCTTCACACAGACCACACATGGATCCACCAGTGTCATTGCATGTGTGTTCTTCCCATGAACCACACATGGATCCACCAGTGTCATTGCATGTCTGTTCTTTTCACAGACCACATATGGATCCACCAGTGTCATTGCATGTGTGTTATTCTCACAAACCACGTAAGGATCCATCGGTATCATTGCATGTGTGTTCCTCTCATAGACCACACATGGATCCACCGGTGTCATCGTATGTCTGCTCTTTTCATGAACCAATAGTTAGAGTCATCGCATGTCTGCTCTTCTCATGAACCACAACAAGATTCATTGCATGCGTGTTCTTCTCACAAACCATATCATGAACCACACCCAGTGTCATTGCATGTGTGTTCTTCTCATTAACCACAAATGGATCCACCGGTGTCATTGCATGTCTGCTCTTTTCATTAACCATAGCTAGAGTCATTGCATGTCTGTTCTTCTCACAAACCACATATCACCAGTGTCATTGCATTTGTGTTCTTTTCATGAACCACAGCTAGAGTCATTGCATGTGTGTTCTTCTCACAAACAACATATCACCAGTGTCATTGCATGTGTGTTCTTCCCATGAACCACACATGGATCCACCAGTGTCATTGCATGTGTGTTATTCTCACAAACCACGTAAGGATCCACCGGTGTCATTGCATGTATGTTCCTCTCATAGACCACACACGGATCCACCGGTGGCATCACATGTCTGCTCTTTTCATGAACCACAGTTAGAGTCATCACATGTTTGCTCTTCTCATGAACCACAGCTAGAGTCATTGCATGCGTGTTCTTCTCACAAACCATATCATGAACCACACCCAGTGTCATTGCATGTGTGTTCTTCTCATTAACCACACATGGATCCAACGGTGTTATTGCATGTCTGCTCTTTTCATTAACCACATCTAGAGTAATTGCATGTCTGTTCTTTTCACAAACCACATATCACCAGAGTCATTGCATGTGTGTTCTTCCCACACACCACACATGGATCCACCAGTGTCATTGCATGTGTGTTCTTCCCATGAACCACACATGCTTCCACCAGTGTCATTGCATGTCTGCTCTTTTCATAAACCACAGCTAGAGTCATTGCATGTGTGTTCTTCTCACAAACCACATATCACCAGAGTCATTGCATGTGTGTTCTTCTCACAAACCACATATCACCAGTGTCATTGCATGTGTGTTCTTCCCATAGACCACACATGGATCCACCAGTGTAATTGCATGTGTGTTCTTCCCATGAACCACACATGGATCCACCAGTGTCATTGCATGTGTCTTCTTTTCACGGACCACATATGGATCCACCAGTGTCATGGCATGTGTGTTATTCTCACAAACCATGTAAGGATAAACCGGTATCATTGCATGTGTGTTCCTCTCATAGACCACCCATGGATCCACCAGTGTCATTGTATGTCAGCTCTTTTCATGAACTATAGTTAGAGTCATCGCATGTCTGCTCTTCTCATGAACCACAACAAGAGTCATTGTATGCGTGTTCTACTCACAAACCCTATCATGAACCACACCCGGCGTCATTGCATGTGTGTTATTCTCATTAAACACACATGGATCCACCGGTGTCATTGCATGTCTGCTCTTTTCATTAACCACACCTAGAGTCATTGCATGTGTGTTCTTCTCACAAACCACATATCACAAGTGTCATTGCATGTGTGTTCTTCCCACTGACCACACATGGATCCACCAGTATCATTGCATGTGTGTTCTTCCCATGAACCACACATGGATCCACCAGTGTCATTGCATGTCTGCTCTTTTCATGAACCACAGCTAGAGTCATTGCATGTGTGTTCTTCTCACAAACCACATATCACCAGTGTCATTGCATGTGTGTTTTTCCCATAGACCACACATGGATCCACCAGTGTCATTGCATGTGTGTTCTTCCCATGAACCACACATGGATCCACCAGTGTCATTGCATGTGTGTTCTTCCCATGAACCACACATGGATCCACTAGTCTCATTGCATGTGTGTTCTTCCCACATACCACACATGGATCCACCAGTGTCATTGCATGTGTGTTCTTCCCATGAACCACACGTGGATCCACCAGTGTCATTGCATGTGTGTTCTTCCCATGAACCACACATGGATCCACCAGTGTCATTGCATGTGTTCTTCCCATGGACCACACAAGGATCCACCAGTGTCATTGCATGTGTGTTCTTCACACAGACCACACATGGATCCACCAGTGTCATTGCATGTGTGTTCTTCCCATGAACCACACATAGATCCACCAGTGTCATTGCATGCCTGCTCTTTTCATGAACCATAGCTAGAGTCATTGCATGTGTGTTCTTCCGAGAAACCACTTATCACAAGTGTCATTGCATGTGTGTTCTTCCCACATACCAGACATGGATCCACCAATGTCATTGCATGTGTGTTCTTCCCATGAACCACACATGGATCCACCAGTGTCATTGCATGTGTGTTCTTACCATGAACCACGTAAGGATCCACCGGTGTCATTGCATGTCTGCTCCTTTCATGAACCACAGTTAGAGTCATCGCATGTCTGCTCTTTTCATGAACCACAGCTAGATTCATTGCATGTGTGTCTTCCCACAAACCATATCATGAACCACACCCAGTGTCATTGCATGTGTGTTCTTCTCATTAACCACACATGGATCCACCGGTGTCATTGCATGTCTGCTCTTCTCATTAACCACAGTTAGAGTCATTGCATGTGTGTTCTTCTCACAAACCACATATCACTAGTGTTATTGCTTGTGTTTTCGTCCCACAGACCACACATGGTTCCACCTGTGTCATTGCATGTGTGTTCTTCCCATGAACCACACATGGATCCACCAGTGTCATTGTATGTCTGCTCTTCTCATGAACCACAGCTAGAGTCATTGCATGCGTGTTCTTCTCACAAACCATATCATGAACCACACCCAGTGTCATTGCGTGTGTGTTCTTCTCATTAACCACACATGGATCCACCGGTTTCATTGCATGTTTGATCTTTTCATTAACCACAGTTATAGTCATTGCATGTGTGTTCTTCTCACAAACCACATATCACCAGTGTCATCGCATGTGTGTTCTTTTCATGAACCACAGCTAGAGTCATTGCATGTGTGTTCTTCTCACAAACAACATATCACCAGTGGCATTGCATGTGTGTTCTTCCCATGAACCACACATGGATCCACCAGTGTCATTGCATGTGTGTTATTTTCACAAACCACGTAAGGATCCACCGATGTCATTGCATGTATGTTCCTCTCATAGACCACACATGGATCCATCGGTCGCATCACATGTCTGCTCTTTTCATGAACCACAGTTAGAGTCATCGCGTGTCTGCTCTTCTCATGAACCACAGCTAGAGTCATTGCATGTGTGTTCTTCTAACAAACCATATCATGAACCACACCCACTGCCATTGCATGTGTGTTCTTGTCATTAACCACACATGGATCCACCGGTGTCATTGCATGTCTTCTCTTTTCATTAACCACATCTAGAGTAATTGCATGTCGGTTCTTTTCACACACCACATATCACCAGAGTCATTGCATGTGTGTTCTTCCCACAGACCACACATGGATCCACCAGTGTCATTGCATGTCTGTTCTTCCCATGAACCACACATGGATCCACCAGTGTCATTGCATGTCTGCTCTTTTCATAAACCACAGCTAGAGTCATTGCATGTGTGTTCTTCTCACAAACCACATATCACCAGTGTCATTTTATGTGTGTTCTTCCCACGGACCACACATGGATCCACCAGTGTCATTGCATGTGTGTTCTTCCCATGAACCACACATGGATCCACCAGTGTCATTTCATGTGTGTTCTTCCCATGAACCACACATTGATCCACCAGTGTCATTACATGTCTACTCTTTTCATTAACCACATCTAGAGTAATTGCATGTCGGTTCTTTTCACAAACCACATATCACCAGAGTCATTTCATGTGTGTTCTTCCCACAAACCACACATGGATCCACCAGTTCCATTGCATGTGTGTTCTTCCCATGAACCACACATAGATCCACCACTGTCATTGCATGTCTGATCTTTTCATAAACCACAGCTAGAGTCATTGCATGTGTGTTCTTCTCTCAAACCACATATCACCAGTGTCATTTTATGTCTGTTCTTCCCACAGACCACACATGGATCCACCAGTGTCATTGCATGTGTGTTCTTCCCATGAACCACACATGGATCCACCAGTGTCATTTCATGTGTGCTCTTCCCATGAACCACACATGGATCCACTAGTGTCATTGCATGTCTGCTCTTTTCATAAACCACAACTAGAGTCATTGCATGTGTGTTCTTCTCACAAACCACATATAACTAGTGTCATTTTATGTGTGTTCTTCCCACAGACCACACATGGATCCACCAATGTCATTGCATGTGTGTTCTTCCCATGAACCACACATGGATCCACTAGTGTCATTACATGTGTGTTCTTCCCATGAACCACACATGGATCCACTAGTGTCCTTGCATGTCTACTCTTTTCATGAACCACAGCTAGAGTCATTGCATGTGTGTTCTTCTCACAAACCACATATCACCAGTGTCGTTGCATGTGTGTTCTTCCCACAGACCACACATGGATCCACCAGTGTCATTGCATGTGTGTTTATCCATGAACCACACATGGATCCACCAGTGTCATTGCATGTGTGTTCTTCCCATGAACCACACATGGATCCACTGATGTCATTGCATGTCTGATCTTTTCATGAACCACAGTTAGAGTCATCGCATGTCTGCTCTTTTCATGAACCACAGCTAGAGTCATTGCATGTGTGTTCTTCCCACAAACCATATCATGAACCACACCCAGTGTCATTGCATGTGTGTTGTTATCAATAACCACACATGGATCCACCGGTGTCATTGCATGTCTGCTCTTCTCATTAACCACAGTTAGAGTCATTGCATGTGTGTTCTCTCACAAACCACATAACACCAGTGTCATTGCATGTGTGTTCTTCCCACAGACCACACATGGATGCACCAGTGTCATTGCATGTGTGTTCTTCCCATGACCCACACATGGATCCACCAGTGTCATTGCATGTCTGCTGTTTTCTTGAACCACAGCTAGAGTCATTGCATGTGTGTTCTGTTGGAAATGTGCCCTATAGACAAATAATAGTAAGGACTATTATCATATTTCATATAGTTTATGATTAAGTTTTATATCATGCTATAACTGTGTTGAGTGGAAACATCAATACACGTGTGATATATAAACAAACCAGGGGTTCCCAGTGAAACTCTAGTCACTGGTTCATTGGTTAACAGATGATCATGTTTCCTGATCATGTGGCATTTATGCTAGTTGGAAATGAGGTCATCTCATTCTGAGAATGAGATGATGAACCTATACCCAACCTAAACATCGTGATTCGATCATGTCACGAAGTTCAAGTTACAATGATTAGAAATGGATCCTCGTAGACTATTCCTTAGACCGTGAGGCTATATCAATCACTGTCTCCCGAGAGTGCTTAGATAGCATCAAACGCCATCTGGTAAAACAGTGGTTATAAAGGTGTATTCAGGTATTCGGAGGAAACCGTAGAGGCAATATATGTCAAGAGCGGGATTTGTCCGTCCATGTGACAAGAATATACTCAAGGGCCCACTCGGAGAAGTTATATCCAATAACTGCGCAACATGTGATTAGATCACGGGGATATCACTTGTCGAAACGAGTCAAATAGCATTGTTCAGTAACGAGATTGAACTCGACATGAAGATGTCATTGATCAGGTATCGGGCAATGCAAGTATCGAATGACAAAGGGAATAAGACGCGACTGTCCCGGTTCAAACGACGAAAGATCTTAGTGGAACGCACAGGGGTCACATGGCCATCCAGGTCCCTCTATCAATCATTGGTGCGGGAGAGTCCTGACCATATCTGGAGTGTTCCCGAACCGTAGGGTATCACGCTTAAGGGCTTGATGATGCTTATAGAGTGTTTATGGGATCGGTAGAATCACCGAAGAAAAGAAGGGAGATAATCGGAAGGGTTTCGGTAAGTCCGGAGGATGTCCGGAGTGGAGGTGGAAAGTGTTCCATGGCCACGACGATTAAATGATATGTGAATGAATGTTAAATATTGATTTAATCATTTATTCATAATTATTTAATAAAGAGAAAATCAATTAAAGGGTCAAAAGGCTTAATGGGCCAATTTCCGGAGGGAAAGGGCCCATGAGGGAAAGGAGAGAGGGAGAGGGACCGAAGGGGGTGGCCGGCTGGGCCTTCCCCCCTCCCCCCCCCCCCCCCCCCGCGGGGCCCACTAGGGGTGCCCGGCGGCCTCCCTCCCCCTCCTCTCCTTTAGTCCCACCCCGGGACTTGAGGGGAGGTAGTACCTCCCGTCCCCCTATATAAGGTGGGGTATTTGGCCTAGAAAATACAACCAATAATCAATAAAGGTCTCCCCACTTTTGGGAGGACCTCTAATTGATATTTTCTCTCTCCCCTCTCTCTCTCTCTCTCTCCCTCTCTCTCTCTCTCTCTCTCTCTCTCTCTCTCTCTCTCTCTCTCTCTCTCTCTCTCTCTCTCTCTCGTGACCGTGGTCCCAAGTCTGGACTGCGCGAGCGAGAGACATCTTCACCGCGGAGCGCCGTCACGCTGCAGGATTCGGATCCGGGAGCTCTACTTCTGCAACTGCTGCTGGATCGGGGAAGCGGGATTCATCGTCAGGCACCGGATGTGTGTAACTCCCACGAGGTGTCACACTTGAGGCACTCAAGTCGTTGGAGCCAGAAGGAGCACAAGGACTTCATCACGACCTTAAGGTCGGCTTCGGCTCGTCTACATCAACCACGCTCTCCTGAGCGTTGACAATGCTTTTCGGTCTTCAAGGGTAAGTTCGCGAAAAGCCCATCCCGTTACTGTATTACTAATAGATAGGTCCTGGCAGTTTCAGGGGTTTAGGGGCGTAGGGTAAAATTTTATTGTTTTAATGCGCGGAACCCCTACAGTGGTATCAGAGCTAGATCTATGCGTAGTAATGCTAGTACGGGTAGAACACACGAGATGTAGCGTGTGGGCGTTGATCTTTTAGTTGTTACCCTCCCACGTGTACTTGTGTATACCGCAGTAATGCTTGATGAAGCGGCCCCCAACCGACTTTACGCGTTCATTCGCGAGACTGGTCCACGCTTGACATACGGCTTGTACCGTATAAAGTGGCTTAGGGGGGTGTCTGTCTCTCTCGCATTAGTTGGTATACCATTTGCAATGGAGGGCCCCAAAAGGGGTGTAGTAGAGACAACTACTTGATCAACGTTGTGCTGAAAGTTCGTAGGTAAGAACGGTTCTTGTGCGAAAGCCCATTCAGCCACGTAAAACATGCAAAGATAAAGTAGAGGCATCTAACTTTGTTTTGCAGGAGGGCGTTGCTTTGTGATATGGTTGTGGCAAAGGTAAAGTAATTACCTTTTGTTGCATAGTAGTAAATAGTCACGGTAATGACAAACTACCACGCCGAAATGACACCGGTACCCTGGTGTCTACGGCGCCGGAACCCGGTGACGACGGATGGAGATCACGACGTGAAGGACCATGTCACATAGCATTTACATTCAATGTTATTGTTTGTATGTCTTATTGTGTGCTAGTATTAGATACTCGACGGTAGCCTAATAAGATGATCCCTGTTAAAATAACCAACGATTGTGTTCCCCCTTAGTGTGCACCACCAAGAAAGTTCTTCGGTATGAGGCGATCCAGGGTGACAGGCCTGGGTGTTAGACATATCTACGTTCACATACACTGGGTGTAAGCCATGTTGCACAACGAATACACTAAGGTTGAGTTGGCGATCCTAGCACGCTAGAGAAGCGTGGCCTCGGAACGCGGATGGTCAAAAGACCGAGCACGAGTCGCATGAATGATGTGACCGATGTTTAGCGTCCACCCTTGAACCCACATTGATGGTTGTGACGATCGGGGGAGATGTGGCTGATAGAGGTCGTGTTATCACTAGGAACCTTCACTTGGGATAGGTGTTTCTGAGTGCAGTTATTATTAACTCATTTAATTATAAACTTCGTCTAAATTCCTTTTGCAATTATAAATGTAGATGGGTTCTTTCGTGTTGACAACTAAATGGTTAGAAGGAAAGAAGCTTAGATTAGATGGATCGAACTTCTCCATTTGGGTTGCCAGTCTCCATGTTCTCCTTAGCGAGAATGACATGGTCGACTACATACTCGACGGGATGGATCTGGATCCGTCCACAGACCTTGAGACCCCAGAGGAGCGGAAAGACCGCTATCTCCGTCATGAGATGGCCTCCTATATTTCAGTTGTGATGCGTTTCAGAATGGTGGACGAACTGTGGCCTTTCGTGGGTGATGTCAACCCTCGTTCGGTGATGCTATAGCTTAGGACACATTTTGTGGAGGAGACACGCATCTGGGAGCATGAGTTGATGGGAGACTTCCTTGCCATTAAGATGGAGGAGAACTCATCACTGGACAGCCACTTACAACACATGCATGATGTGTACATGAGGCCAGCATACTTCCTAGACGTCTGGATTTCAGGCTCTTTCGCAAATGCTGTTGTGCTGCGGTCACTACCACCAAGCTACCAAGCACAAGTCAGGACTTGCGTAATGAGGGGCGACACGGAAATGGAGTTCCACTGGTTCATGACACATCTCAGGAATGTGTTGGTTGAACCAGATGTCGCTCAGGTCATCGACGGCAAAGGTATATATTTGATATACAGTTTTATAAATGTTATAATCTTGCAAACACATTGCAGTGTTAAGTATATCTGATACTTGTTCTATTTTACTGAAAACAGGTCCTTCTGCATAGAGGTGCTTGCTGAACAGGAGGTGACATTGCGTGTTGATGGCGAGCATGATGATGATGGCCAACGACACTCTACCTCAACATTTATCACTTAGTTTGTGTTTTAGGATGATTATTACAATCAAGAGAGATGTGAACTTCTTTAGTGTGTCTCACACTTCGTGAGACAGTTATTCATATCAGTTTGTAACAAACAGTTGTTCTGCTTTTATGAATGATTTCTATTCGTGTTCATATCTTGTTTGATTATATGTGAATTATCCTTGTTGTTTGAAACTAATTGATAATGTATGAACATTTGTAAAACATTATAAAATTCCTTGTGGAGGCGGTGGCAACCAACTGCCGACACCCCCATGGAGTGGCGGCCACAACCCGTGGACGGGGGTTGTCCATGCCTACACCATGCCGGTGCCACATCCTCCCGCCCCCGGACTACTTGGGCCGCACCCCCCGACTCATCAGGCTCTCTTTGCTGTGACTCCACCTTACGCCCCGGTCTACAACACCGCCCCGGCCTACAACACCACTCCACCGACCTACACTCCGGCTTTCGGTGGCACCTCGACCTACGCGCCTCAGCAGCCAACATGGGATCCGGCTCTCTTCACCGCGCTCCAGCAGGCGCCTGCGCCTGGCTCCTACGCTGGTGGTGGCGATTGGTTCATGGACACGGGCGCATCGTCTCACATGGCCGCTCACCCAGGTAACCTCTCTCATTCCTTTCCCACTTCCACCGAGTCTCGCATCATCGTCGGTAACGGCGCTGGTCTTCCTATTTCTCACATTGGTTCTGCTAATTTTCCCTCTTCTTCCAAACCACTGTCTCTAAATAATATCATTGTTTCTCCCCATCTTATTCAGAATTTGGTCTCTGTTAAAACTCTTTCTCGTGACAATTCTGTAACTGTGGAATTTGACGCTTCTGGTTTTTCTGTTAAGGACGCCCGTACTCGGATGGTACTCCACCGATGTGAGAGCCTCGGTGACCTCTACCTAGTCCAGGCGTCTTCCACTCCCGGCGCCGGTCCTCGTGCTTTCTCCGCTGGCGTCGATCTTTGGCATGCTCGTCTTGAACATCCTAGTGCCAACACGCTCCATCAAATAATGAGGGTTTTTTCGTTTTCTTGTAATAAAAAGGCTATGCATAGTTGTGAAGCCTGTCGTGTCGGCAAGTATGTTCATCTTCCTTTTAGCAATTCTTCCACGGTTGCGTCTTTTCTGTTTGAATTAATTCATAGTGATGTATGGACCTCCCCCATTCCAAGTAACTCTGGTTTTGTTTACTACTTAGTCATTCTCGATGATTTCTCTCACTTTGTGTGGACGTTTCCTCTTCGCAAAAAGTCTGATGTCGCCACCACTCTCACCTCCTTTTACGCCTCTGTGTCTACCTAGTTCGGTCGTCCTATACATGCCTTACAAACTGACAATGGGAAAGAATTCGACAATCTTGCCGTCCGCACTCTCCTTTCTTCTCATGGCACTATTTTCCATCTAACCTGTCCATATACCTCACAGCAAAACGGCTGTGCCGAGCACGTCCTTTGCACCCTCCACGACTGTGTACGCACCCTTCTCTTCCACGGTCACGTTCCACCCACCTTCTGGCCCGACGCCTTAGCCGCCGCCACCATCCTCGTCAACCTCTGACCATGTCGTACTCGCTGGAACTATGTGCCACACCACCTCCTCTTTGGTTCTCCTCCCTCCTATGATGACCTACGGATTTTTGGTTGTCGTTGTTACCCCACTGTTGTCGCCACCGCTCCTCATAAACTTGCTCCACGCTCCATCCCGTGTGTCTTCCTCGGTTACCCCGCTAACACTAAAGGCTATCGCTGCTACGACCCTGTATACCATTGGGTCATCACCTCGAGACACGTTTACTTTGATGAGCGCTGCTTCCCATTTCCACAGGAACAGGTGGTGTCCTCCTCTCCTTCAACGGATGCTTCCCCGCGGCACCAGTTGGTGCACCTTCTCCGGTCACATCGACCCTGCCCTCGAGCTCAGGCGCCATCTCGTCGACTCCGCCGTTGTCGCCCTGGCTCGGGCACCGACCCGCCTGTCGCACCCTCGAGCCATAGCTTGGGTGCCGCATCGTCGACACCGCTCACGTCATCGACACCCCCACGTCATCCTCGAGCACTAGCTCAGCCGTCGTTCCATCCTCCCCAGCTGCCGCACCCTCGAGTCATAGCTTGGGTGCCGCCCTGCCGACATCTCCTGCGTCACCCTCGAGCTCTAGCTCGGGCGCCGCTCCGTCAATCGCATCACCCTCGAGTGGACACTCGGGTGATGCTGCACCTTCCCCTCCGGGTCCGGTCACCCACGCACGCGCTGGCGTCTTCCGCCCATCGACGCGATACCCTCCAAACTCATACGTCTGCAACGTCGCGACAGCTTGAGGAGTGATACATTGCAAATGTATCCATAATTTTTGATGTTCCATGCTTGGTTTTATCCACTTTCTTGTGTTTTGTTCCAACTTTGGAGTACTTTTTATATGATTTCTTGGACTAACCTATTAACAAAGAGCCACAGTGCCAGCTGCCTGTTTTCTGCTGTTTTTGGTTCCAGGAAAGTCAGAAAATGAATATTCTCGGAATTGGACGGGACAAAAGCCAAAGTGCCTATTTTTCCGGAAGTGATCAAGTGCCAGAATACGAGATGGAGAAGGGCCAGGGGCCGGCCACACCACCTGGCCACGCGGCCAGGCTGGGCCCGTGCCAGGGGGTGGTGTGGTGGCTCCCGGCACCCCCTCGGCCTCTTCTTCCACCTATATATTTCCCTCGGGACAAAAACCCTAAGTACCCGATCAAAAATCCACGAAAGAGTATGTAGCCGCCGTCATCTCCATCCCTAGACCGGGAGGGATCTGAAGCTCTTCCCGGCACCCTGCCGGAGAGGGGAATGCACCCTGGAGGCCTTCTTCATCACCATGCAAGCCTCCGGTGTGATGCGTGAGTACTTCATCCTTGGACTACGGATCCATGTAGTAGCTAGATGGCTGGTTCTCCTCCTTTGTGCTTTCATGTCTAGATCTTGTGAGCTCCGTTCATGATCAAGATCATCTATTTGTAATTCTACATGTTGTGTTTGTGGGGATCCGATGGATATTGAGATGCTATTTCAGATTGATTATTGATTCTATCATGTCTTTGTTATTTATGATCTTGCATGCTTTACGTTGTTAGTAGCTATCTTGGCCAAGTAGATGCTAGCAAGTCCAAGAGTTAGTATTTATGCTCGATAGTGGGTTCATGCCTCTGGTAATCTAGGGAAGTGACAGAAATCTCTAAGGTACTAGATGTGATGTTGCTACTAGGGAGAAAACAACAATCCTTTGTTCATAGAACAATCATATTGTTTACTTTACACGCAGTTCGTAAAGCAATAATCAGTTGCTTGCAACTTAATACTAGAGGGGGTTCGGATGATAACCTGAAGGTGGATTAGTATATGCATGTATTGCTTTCTCGGTGTTTGGCAATTGCCCCGCTGTAATTGGTTCACCCAGCATGTTATCTATCTTAAGGAGAGCCACCTCTAGTGAACTATGGATCCCGGTCCTTTTTTCTTTACATACAATCTACAATCCTTCACTGTTTTGTGTTTACTTTCTGCAAACTTTTACTTCTTTCCATTCGATACGTTTAATCCTTTGTTTTCCGCAAAACACGGTGAGATTGACAACCTCATCGCAAGTTGGGGACAAAGTTCTGTGGTTGTGTTGCGCATGTCTCCACGTTGCTACTAGCACCGGTAGTGCACCCTGCCAAAGCTCAACTAGTAACACCTTTGGGGTGTTTCCTTGCTCCTACTGGTTCGATTAAACCTTGGTTTCATAACTGAGGGAAACTTGCTGTTGTGCTCATCATACCTTCCTCTTGGGGTTCCCAACGAGCTCTACATCAACGACGCACCAAGCACTTTTCTGGGCGCCATGCATTGAGCCATCAAGCGATTTTCTAGTGCCGTTGTCAGGGAGTCAAGGACATCTTCACAAGGGGAGTCCCTCATAACCAATCTCTTTACTTTGTTGTTTTTGTTTTGCTTAGTTTTCTTTTTTCTTTGTTTGCTTGTTTTGTTCTTCAAAAAAACACAAAAAAAATAGTTTTAGTAGTTTGCTTTCTTATTTGAAAACCGAAAAAATGACTACTCTTGAAAACACTAAGTTGTGTGACTTCACTAGCACCAACAACAATGATTTTATGAGAACACCTATTGCTCCACCTGTGGCTGAAAATACTTTCTTTGAGATAAAACCTGCTTTGCTCAATCTTGTTATGAGAGAACAATTTTTTGGTATTGGTAATGAAGATGCTGCTTCCCATCTAAATAAGTTTGTTGAACTTTGTGAGATGCAAAAGCATAGGGATATAGATGGTGATATTATTAATCTGAAATTGTTTCCTTTCTCTTTGAGAGGAAAGGCTAAAGAATGGTTGAATTCCTTAACTAGGAATAGTATTGATTCTTGGACTAAATGCAAAGATGCTTTTGTTGGAAAATACTATCCTCCTGCTAAGATTATATCCATGAGAAGTGAAATAATGAAGTTTAAACAACTTGATAATGAGCATGTTGCTCAAGCTTGGGAAAGAATGAAATCTTTGGTAAAGAATTGTCCCACTCATGGACTGACTGCTTGGATGATCATCCAAACTTTTTATGCAGGATTGAACTATTCTTCAAGGAACCTATTGGATTCTACTGCTAGAGGTACCTTTATGACCATCACTTTGGGTGCTGCAACAAAATTTCTGGACAATATGATGGTTAATTATTCTGAATGGCATACTGAGAGAGCTCCACAAGGTAAGAAGGTAAATTATGTTGAGGAAACCTCCTCCTTGAGTGATAAGATTGATATTATTATGTCTATGCTTGTTAATGGGAAAGCCCATATTGATCCAAATAATGTTCCTTTAGCCTCTTTGGTTGCTCAAGAAGAGCAAGTTGATGTGAACTTCATAAGAAATAACAATTTTGGCAACAATGCTTATGGTAATAATGCTTATAGGAACAATTTTGGTAACAACAATTATAAGCCATATCCTCCCAACAATGGTAATGCTTATGTAAATTCTTACAACAATAATAAGAGTGCTCCCTCTAAACTTGAAGTTATGCTTAAAGAGTTTATTAGTAAACAAACTGCTTTCAATAAAACTATTGAGGAAAAACTCTCTAATGCTGAAAGAAATATAGCATCTTTAGCTGAAGCTCAAACTACTTTGAATAAAATGGCTGCTAAACCTGAAACTAATGAGAATCCCTTTGCAGCCACTAATGCTATACAAGTAAGAATTGATGAAAATGTTAGATTATTAGCTGAATTACATGCTAAGTAGGAAAGAGAAGATGAAATTGCTAGAAACATTAGTGTTTCTACTATTACCACCACTAGTGTTGAGGCTAGTAATAGTTCTACTACTTTAGATGATAAATTTGATTTTGATCTTGATGGTTGCAACATCTCTGAAGTTATTAAGTTCCTACAAAAGCTTGCTAAAAGTCCTAATGCTAGTGCTATGAACATGGCCTTTACAAAACACATTACTGTTGCTCTCATTAAGATTAAAGAAGAAAAGATGAAACATAAAGCTTCTATTCCTATAAAGCAAGAGGATGGTTGGGAACCCATCATTAATATGAAAGTGAATGACTTTGATTTCAAAGCTTTGTGTGATCTTGATAGTAGTGTTTCTATTATGCCTAGAAGGATTTATAATATGCTTGATTTGCCTCCTCTTAAAGATTGTTATTTGAATGTCCCACTTGATGATAATGCTAAAAAGAAACTCATGGGGAGTCTTAATGATGTTCTTATTATGGTTAACGATTCCTATGTCCCCGTTGATTTCTATGTTTTGGATGTTGAATACAATGCTTCTTGTCCTATTACTTTGGGAAGACCTTTTCTTAGAACTGTTGGTGCCATCATTGATATGAAAGAAGACACCATTAAATATCAACTCCCACTCAAGAAAGGTATAGAACACTTCCCTAAAAATAGAGAAAATATTTCTTTTGCTTCTCCTATGAAAACAAAATTTGGTCTTAATGCTTCTTCATTTGAGAACACTTGATTCTTTTTCTTGCTTCTTATGCCTAACTTAAAGGCGTTAAAGAAAAGTACTTATTGGGAGATAACCCAAAAGTTTCAGATGAGTCTTGTAAGTTATTACCTCTGTAATAATCTCTCCTTATCCTTTTTATTTTCTTTTTGTGCCAAGAGTAACCTCTAATGAGAGAGAAGTAATGATTGGGAAAGTTGCTGTCCTGAAACAGATTTCTGTGCTTCACCGTAAATATTCGTGAGAGATATCTGTATGTCGGATTGAGCTGTAATTGTTTTTTCTTGTGCCCCAGGTTGTTCTATAACTTTAGTTAGTTCAATACGTTTTGATTTGAGCAACAGAAGGTCTTCGAAAAAATTCGTCTTTACCTGCTGGTCTGTTTTGACAGATTTCTGCCATTTTCTGCATTTGCTTCTTGTGGGTTCTTTTTTGAGTTCTTTTGGGGAATTGAGCTTTTTGAGGGAAGTTCTACAGTAGCTAGTGTTCTAATGGAAGTTTATTTGGTGTTAGAACTGAACCTTAAGACTTATTTATCTTAAGTGCACTAATGTTGCTAATGAGATTGTGTGAAGTTTTGTATGAAGGAAAAATTTCAGGTGTATGGAAGGAATGAGTAATGTGATGAAGGATGGACTAAAGCTCAAGCTTGGGGATGCCACGCGTGTCACCCCAAGAAATATCCAAGAAGTACAAGCGTCAAAGCTTGGGGATGCCCAAGGCATCCCCTTCTTCATCAATAAAAATTCTAGGTTTCTTCCAAACGCTTCATTTTTATTGTTTCATGCACAGTTGTGTTTTTCTTGGAGCTTCTTCTTTTTCGTTTTCATTTTCGTTTTCGTTTTTGTTTTTCGTTTGCTTTTGTTTGCTTAGTTTTCTGAATAAATTGGTTGGACCCCTCTTTCATACATTGGTTTTCAAATAGTTTGGTTTGGAAAAGAGTAGGAAAGTTCATGCTTATGTGGTAAAAAAAGAACTCGTTTTGACTGTGGCCTATGCTTTGTCATGCCATGCTTGATATTGTTTTGGCTTTATGCTTAGTATTCTTTGCTGTAGCATGACTTGTTATAAACAATTGAGATTGCTTAATGTGCCTTGGATGAATCATGCGTTGTTTTAGCATATTAAAGCATAGTATAGTGGTATTCTCCTTTGATGCTTTATTTGGGTTGAATGGGCGCATGCTCACACCATGTTATGACTATCTCAAGTCACCATAGCCTTTATGATCCTTTATTTTTCAACTTGTAGTATCACTTTATGCTTTGATCAATGATGTTTTGTCGCTCTGCATGATTATGGCCATTATTGCTCTCTTAGTTTGTCGCTCCCAGTCTTTTGCTAGCCTCCACAACAAAGTATGAGTTCCACTCATGCATCCAACTCCCTAAACCAAGTTATTCCAAGAGTCCACCATACACTACTAGGAAACAACCTATAGATAGACAAGATGTTTAGTGGCGCATATGCAAAACCATGCGCCACAGGAAAACATCAGTGGCGCACCAGAAAACATGCGCCACAGAAGATTGGAAGTTTTGTGGCGCATTCTTCAGAGTATGCGCCACAGAAGATTGGTGGGACCCGCCAGCCGGGGTGGGTTGATCCAAGTTCTATGGCGCATATTTCCTCATGCGCCACAGAACATGGAGGGGGGCCCCACCACGGAATCTAATTCACACAAGTTCTATGGCGCATGTTCTAATATGCGCCACAAATGTGTTTCACTTCTGTGGCGCATATCCCAACATGTGCCACATAACTTGGAGGTGGGCCCCACACAGGGAATCAAATTCACCCACTTCTGTGGCGCATATGGACTTATGCGCCACAGAAGTTTTAGCATCTGTGGCACATTTCCTCTATATGCGCCACATATGAGGGCGTCCAGATCCATGTTAAAAAGGTGACAAAAGCCTGCTTTCTTATCTATCTATCCACCACCACCCATTTCACATCTCTACCTCCTCCCAACTCGTGTTCCTCCTCCCTCACACCCCATCTTGCCCATAGTTTCTCCATTTTCTTGTAACTAAACCTACTTTAATCCATATATTGGTAAGTGGAAGCTTCGCTCCAACTTCTAGATCTAAAAGTTCCTTACTTTTCTCTCTCACATCTCTATTTGTTTACTAATTTCCTCTCCACCAACTTGCATTGTAGATCTATTGGTCCACACTCTCTCATCGCGCGGTCTCGTCTGGCTATTATTGTTTCTACTAGGTGAGTACTTGGCCATGAACATGTAGGTGAAGCTTGTCGCGCGGGCGGTGTGTGTGTGCTATCCATGGTGAGACGATGCTTGTGTGGTGCATGAATGATGTTTGCAATGGGAGGAAGTTTTTTGTTGGTTGCTTGTTGTTGTGTCGGGCCCGGCCGGTGTGGTTGCATGGATGTTTGCCAAAATGTTGATTCATTTCCATTTCAACAAATTTTTGCACTACCCATATCTCCTAATTTTAGGAAAGGTCATGTCGAATTTTTTCCGGCTAGCATTCATGCATGTTTGTGTTCATATGGTGTGGTTCTCACCTATACTCTCTGTTTTGACCGCTCAGGCAACAATGGTCCTCACGATGAGCGAAGGTCGAATTGCTAGGTACAAGAAAGGCGTGAAGGAAGACATGATTCTGAACAACAAGACCATGATAAGATGTCCATGTCAAACATGCAAACTGCAGCGCTGGATCGACCCTGAATCTGGACAATTGGAGGGTCAACTGCTCAGGCGCGGTTTCATGCGCGACCTCAATGAGGCGCCAGCAGGGCATGGTGGTGGTCACGAAGACGTGGGCGAGTGAGAAGACGAAGAGTCTACCGGGCATGATCATCATGACGACGGAGATGCCAGCGGGCATGATCATCATGATGAAGGAGATGTCAGCGGGCATGATCAGCATGGAGAAGGAGATGGCGAAGGGCATGATCATGATCATGAAGAAGGAGAAGACGCGAACACACAGATGCTGCTAACTTCGGTCTTGCAGGACCCTCATGTTCAAGAACTGCTCCTCAAGGAGACGAGCAACGACAAAGCTGCAGCCAGAGAGAAAGCCAAGCTGGCCCAAATGGAGGTAGACAGGATGACTCCATTGTATCCTAGGTGTCGCCCCGAGGATACACATTTGAGTGTAACGCTCAAGGCTCTGGAGATGAAGGCTGAACACAAATGGACCAATGTGAGCTTCAACGCGAACATGGAATACTAGCACGACCGACTTCCTAAGGGGAACACAATGCCAACAAGTATCGAGGAGACCAAGAAAATCGTGTGCCCTCTCGACATACCACACATTAAATACCACGCATGCATCAATGATTACGCACTTTATCAGAACGGGTATGCGGATAGAACCACATGTCCGGTGTGTGGCCAAGGACGGTACAAGAGAGGGAACAAGAAAGTTCCTCGAAAAGTGGTATGGTGCTTTCCTATCACCACTCGTCTGAAGCGATATTTCATAGATCCTAAGGAAGCAAAGCTCATGCAATGGCACGCAGAAAGAGAGAAACCCGAAGATGATCCAGAGAAGGGCAAGATCCTGACACACCCTTCAGACGCTAGCTAGTGGAATGCATTAGACATCGAGTTCGAAGAGTTCGGGGGCGATGCAAGGAATGTCAGGCTGGGTATGAGCACCGATGGACTCAATCCTTTTGGAAACCAGAGTAGCACGCATAGCACCTGGCCCGTGTTTGTATGGCCATACAACCTCCCCCCGTGGCTATGCACGAAGCAAAGGTATGTACACATGAGCATTCTTATTCAAGGGCCGAAACAACCAGGTATCGATATGCATCTGTATCTCGGGCTATTGAGAGAGGAGTTAGCCAGCTTGTGGGAGACGTCGGCCCATACGTGGGACGCCTACACTAAAGAATATTTCCATCTGAGAGCCGTGTTGCGCACGACCGTGCAGGACTATCCTGGTTATGCATATGTATCGGCCCAGGTGAACCACGGACACAATGCATGCGTCAAGTGAATGGATGAGACACCGCATCTCCAGCTACCAAGGGATCCCAGGTCTTCGAAAAACGTGTTCCAAGGTACTCGAAAATGGCTTCGCATGGATCACCCATGGAGAAAACGTGGTGACCTATTCAATGGTAAGGACGAGCTCGAAAGAGCCCTGCGTCCGAGGAGCGGCGAAGAAATCGAGGAGCTTTTGAATAATTGGGTAGATTGCCCTGCGCCTGGAAAAAAATGACCGAGGACAAAGCCGCTGCTGGGTGTATGGAAAGCAAGGTCTGTTTTCTGGGATCTGCCATATTGGAAGGTCCTTCACACTCCCCATAGCCTTGATGTAATGCACATCACGAAGAACGTTACCGAGAGTCTGCTTGGCACTCTACTGAACATGCTGGAGAGGACCAAGGATGGGCCGAAAGCAAGAAAGGACCTTAAATTGCTTGGCATAAAGAAAGATCTTCAGTACCCTGATAGTGATGATGATGATGATTATCAGACGGAAGGGACTCAAGGTCGCCGCAAAAGAGTTAAGAAGAATGAGGTGGTGCTTCGCGCTGCCTGCTTCACTCTGAGTTTGGAGGAGCTCGAGCAGTTTTTCAGGTGCCTCTTAGGAGTGAAAGTTCCTCACGGTTACTCGGGGAAGATAAGCAGATATCTAGACGTGGCGAAGAAGAGGTGCAGCGGTATGAAGTCTCACGAATCTCATGTGCTGATGACGCAGATACTCCCCGTTGCGATCTGTGGGATAATGGACGAGCATGTCCGTGAGACGTAGTTTGGCCTCTGTAACTTTTTCGACGTCATATCTAGGAAGTCGATCGGTGTGAAGCAGCTCGACAGGCTACAGGAAGAGATCGTGATGATACTATGCAAGCTTGAGATTTACTTCCCGCTCGCATTCTTCGACATCATGGTGCATCTGCTTGTACATGTCGTGGACGACATCATCCAGCTTGGGCCGACATTCCTGTACAACATGATGCCGTTTGAAAGGCTAAACGGTGTCATCAAAGGATTCGTTCGCAACAGGTCTCGTCCAAATGGAAGCATAGCCAAGGGCTTTCTGATCTACGAGTGCATCTCCTTCTGCCAGAATTATCTAACCACCGAGAACGAGGATGTTGGAATACCCACAAAGAAGCACCTTGGCAGGCTCGGTGGATATGGTCACCGCGAAGGCTGCCGCTCACTACATGTCGGCATTGATGGTCGAGACACTGATTTTGAAAGGGCACACCGAGTCATGCTACAACACATTGAACTGGTCGGCCCTTGGGTCGAAGAGCACAGAAGCTTAATCGAGCAGGAGTACGTCGACCAGGGCCGGCAGAGGAAGAAGGGAGACGTAACCAGAGAGCACAACTCCAGCTTCATGGGTTGGTTCAAGAAAAGGCAACTGGACAATCCCCCACAAACGCCTTCTATGGAAGATCAAAAACTCATATTCTCCTTGTCGCAGGGCCCAGGGCACAATCTAAGGACCTATCAGTCATACGACATAAACGGTTATAGATTCTACACTGAGGAAAATGACAAGAATAGCGAATATCAAAACTCAAGAGTAACTATGTTATCCTTTGCTGATGACGAGACTACTGTGATGGAAAGATTCTACGGAAGGATCGAGGAGATATGGGAGCTCGACTACTGTGGAGAGATCGTACCGACGTTCCGTGTTAGATGGGCCAAGAACATGGAAAAAGAAGGCCGCTATTTCACCACAATGGTTATACCAGATGCCAAATCAATGAAGAATGCCTCCGCAAAAAATGAGCCTTGGGTACTCGCTAGCCAAGTTGATCAATGCTTTTTTATTACCGACCCGTCAAAGCCCAACCGTGTTGTAGTTAGGAGGGGCAAGAGGAGCATCATCAGAATGGAAGGAGCCGCCAACGAGCAAAACTTCGACAAAAATGGTGACCCAAAGATCGAAGAGGAATTCGACAAGTACTTCGACATGCCTACTACTACTAAAGTAAGAAGGAAGACCACACTTCCTACTAAAGGTTGTCCATTCACAAGAAGAAATCTCAAAGTGCACGGGCTAAAGTATTCAACCACGGCGAAAAAGGGCAAGACGATTGTGAAGAGACACTAGCTCGACACATCACATGATTGTATATGTTCGGAGAGAGAGTTTTTTGAATAAATATAAATGTTTGTATATGTTCTTGCTTTATTTTAGACATATATATAATTAAAAACACATTACATGATTGTATATGTTCGGGGAGAGAGTTTTTTGAATAAATATGAATGTTTGTATATGTTCTTGCTTTATTTTTAAAAATATATAATTAAAAATAGATCTATAATTAAACAGATCTATAATTAAAAATATGTTCTTGCTTTATTTTTAAACAGATCTATAATTAAAAATATATTTTTAAAAAATAAAAAATTGTGAGACAGCCAGGATTCGAACCTGGCTGCCCCAGGTTTAGAATGGCACAAGCAAGCAGCAGAGACCACTAAGGCAAGTGTGTGATCTTGTCATACTACCACGCGCACCGCGTTTTGTACTAAGCATTTCGGCAATATGCACCACAGAAGTTCCAACTTCTGTGGCGCATATTGCCGAAATGCGCCACAGAACCTGTGGACTTAGCGAAATAAACGGTTCAGCCTTCATTCCCCCTTCTCCATATTCAGTCACCACCGCGCGCTAGCCCTAGACCTAGACCTTGCCAGAGCCGCCACCGCCGTGCTAGCCCTAGCTGCCGGAGCCGTCACCGCCGCGCCGCCTGGCGAACCAGTGGAGGAGGAGCCGCCTGACGAACCCGTGGAGGAGGAGCCGCCCTGCAGCCCTACAACCCGTGGAGGAGGATCCGCCGCGCCGGACCCCGCAACCCTCGTCGTCGTCAACCACCGCAGCAAGTTCGTCCCCCCACCCCCCACGGTTCGTCCCCCCACCCCCCCCCCCACCACATGAATATTTTTATCTTACATGAGATTATCAACTTCCATAAGTATTTTTGAATAAAAGTTGTATGATCGTTCATAAGGTCTTCGTATATCGATTTCTATGTGTGTGGTTGTTTTGTGGCATAAATATTTTGTGGTATTCATCTGTTGTAATTATAGTATGGGTTGATGTTCTTTAGGATATTAGTTTGTGATATTTATCTTCCTCAGGCTTTACTTATATTTTGTGGTATTCATCTGTTGTAATTGTAGTATGGTTTGAGGTTATTGGGCCACGACATGCTGCGGATAATAAGATAGTATCAAGTTTGATTGTATAGTTTAAGGTTAGCCGGTGCTAGCTGCTAGCTAGAATTCGCATAGTTTAATTATCTTGGAAATCGCCATTTTTACTTGTCCATATCTAGTTGGTGCTGATCTGGACTTGATCAAATTGGTTTTTGTGATCCAACAAATACACACAATGGTGTCTTTTTTAAAGATGTAATCTGGGTTGTCAACTCTTGCTAGTAGTTACTATTACGCAATCATTTTTCTGCTGTGTGTCTTTGTATTTTGGCAGTTAGAGAGAAAGAATAAGACCAACAAGAAGACTAAGTAAGCCTCTTGGTCTCACATCGATCTCCGACTCCCTTGTGCTTTGTGATACCACATCCATGGGTGTTTCTATCCTGGCCTTCTAGTCGATGGCCCTCGTCTGATTCATGATGCATGCTGATCTGGCTATCTAGTCTTGTATATTTCTGTTACTTAGAATTTGATATCTAGCTTGGTAATTAGAGTACAGGGTTAATAGTTAATGCCACCAATGTTTATATGCAGCCGGTTCCTATCTTTTCACCAGGCTAGCTTCTGGTTATATAATAGGATAAGAACGGAGTGCGCTACACTTGATTTGTTGCATATGATTCAAATATTTCCCTTGTACTTCCTCCATTCCAAAACGTAGAATGTTTTGGTAGGCTGAAACAAAAGATTCTACATTTTGGAGCAGACATATCCAGAAAAAGATTTCGTGCCTAGAGAAAGTTGGGATTGTTTTCTGTCAAGAAGTGAATGTATTCTTTGTTAGAACAAAAGTACATGTCTTAAGAATTGTATATTTTATTTGCTACTTTCTGGTTGCGTGTAGAGCTACTTCAGGCTTACATCAGTTTGGCTGGTTTGGTCAGTTTATGGTCTAGGTCCTCCTCACGCTGAAAATGCTAGGGGGTCGTTTTGGTGGCGTGATGTTTTTAGTTTTATTGACACACATTTCAGGACATGTTTCAATAGCTACTGTTCAAATTGATACTTTGAGACATCTACTGTTTAAATAGCTAGAGCTCTTTTTTATTTAACCTCTGCCTACTTCAATGCTCATGTATCAGAGTGGGGAATGTGGAGGCATTGCACCGTGCTGGGTTAGCATGTATGTGTGTGCATGTGTGTGTGCCCATTATATATCTGTTATGCTAGAATTAGAGATCGTTATATATATCTGTTATACATGCTGTATGGGGATGATGGTACCTGCTGTTGAAATGTACTGTGGATGATGGATGATGGATACTGGGGTCAATGCATGGGGGGATGGGGTCTTTTGTCTTGCAGGGATATATTTCTTCATTTGAGTTGCCCATTTCTCCCGAAGTGTCGATTCACTTCCGTTTCGGTTGAGAAATGGGCACTCCTAGGTCAAAAAATTACCAAAGGTCATGCCGAATTTTTCGGCCGAGATTTATGCTCACTTTTTGCCTATTTTAAATAGAGTAGTGCAAACATGTCGGACAACAAGGAGTCTGGCCCTTCTAAGCACATGATCAGCGTCGAAGAACAAGCTAGACATGCCAACCAGTCATTCTGTTGGGGGTCCCAACAGGAGGAGGAGGAGGAGGAGGCGATGAGGATGACACCACCACCGGAAGAGGAGGCGACCGTCACCAGAGCTGCTGGGGCCAATGAGGGTGGAGATCCTGATTACGTGGGGGATAAATACGACTATGATGGAACTAGTGAAGGCGGTGGTGAAGAGGATGACACCACCGATGGCGGCGCCCACACCGATGGCGGCAAGCACACGGATGGCGGTAGCGGCAACCCGACCGCTTCTCAGAAGAAGAAGAAGAAGAAGAAGAAGAAGAAGAAGAAGAAGAAGAAGAAGAAGAAGAAGGAACAAAAGGAGAGGAAGGTGCCAGTGCTCGCCACCGTCTGCAATGAGTTCACTGAGGTCACAGAAAGTGGCCAACCCATTGTGCCAGAGGCGATTGCTAAAGGGTACGGCCTGCAACTCGGGTGCATCGTCCGAGAAAGCATGTCGATCAACACGAAGTACATCAGACATGCCTACCATGCAGCTTTGGTCGATAACCTCCTTAAGAAGCTTCACAAGCGATACAGATTCCCAGAGCGGTTTAGAAACCTCGAGAGAAAGAACCCAGTCAACAAACTAGCGAAGATGAGCAACGCCTTGAGCAGTTGGAAAACCCGGGTGAAGATTAGCATTGACAAAGGTGAAAGCTGGGAGGTTATTAGTAAGAAAAATCCGATGCTCGACGAAGAGGAGTTTAGGATATTCAAGGGGGATATAGCTACCGCGACGCTATAAAATGGACTCAATGGGGAAGGAGTATGCGGGAACAGAACATAGGTAACCACCGCCTTGGAAGCGGCGGTTACAGGGGAAACAGGCCATTTGGGACAAGGAGGACGCCGGGCTTGAATGCCTTGGTAAAGACAACCCTTGGCTTAAAATCACGAACTTGCAGCTTAGGAAATTTGTTTGGGCCCGCTACTACCTGGACAAGGAAACAGGGGAGTTCATCACCGACGATCCGGAGGTGAAGGCATTCGAGAAGAAGCTGGTAAGGAATTTATCGCCGATGTCAAGTCTATTGCGTTCTAATTAAGATAATGAAGTCAAGAATCTAAATGGGTTCACCTTTCCTTGTCTCTGGAGGAGGATGAACTGAACGCTACTGCCACAGAGTCGTCCCAGGAGTCGACGGAGCCGTGGGACACGGTTTTCAACAGGGCGACCAATGCTTATAAGAAGAGGGACAAGGGGTTGCCGCCGTCCTCAGCTGGCCGTGTGTCCGGCTTCGGTACGAGCATGAAGTTCAAGGAGTACTATAAAGAGGACACCAAGAAAAGAAGGGAGAGGAAGAACCAGGATAAAGCCACTATTGCAGAGCTGAAGATGAAGGTGCAGACACTGGAGGAGAAGGCGGTGGACGAAAAAACGGTGGACAAGTTAGTGGAAGAGAAGCTCCGCTCGATGATCCCCCCTGAGTTTTTCGAGGGGCTTACTTCTTGGAATGCGGGAGGTCGACAGGGGCCGACACATCTGCCCAGCTTAAGCGGCAGCAACTCGGGCATCAATGTTACCATGCCGCCGGACCTGGTGACCCCGCCGGCCGTCAACGTCAGGACGCAGCCGCTCGTTTTGGTCACATCGACGCCCCCTTCAGCCAAAGATACCAATAAGGCGCAGCCGACGGCGGTGGTGCTTCGTGAGGCACCCGAGCGGGAGATTGCAGATGATGATAGGCCGGCCACCGGCATCGGCCGTGTCTCTACATTAGCCGAGATCCACGCCATCACTAAGGTAACTAATTAGTTAGTGCACTTCATCTCCTTTATGCCTTTGATGCATGATTGCTTCCATCTCATTACGCCCAACAACATGTTTTTGCCTCAGGACACTTCTTGTGTACTCCTGCTCAAAGATGTCGGCGGTGAGTTGAAGGATGTGGCCAAGGGCACTCTTATACAACCGGCGAGCCGCACGATGCATAACAATCCAATGGATGATGACGTGATGAGGGTCAGGTTGGCTCGGGTGTTGCCAGGGTGCGACGACATGGACCCCCCTTTCAATCTCAGGGAGCCGACGAACACAAGACCCTTGGGGAATGCTACAACTGGCCCTTGACATGGCCAAAGACCCAGGTTCGTCTTGCGGGGGGGGGGGGGAGGGGAGCACCAACGCCACCTCTCGACCGATCATCGCCCGGCCACCACCTCGGAAGCCAGTAGCCGCCATCGTCGCCACCACCAGCCGTCACCATCAACTCTTGGCAGCGTGTGCACCGCCACATGGCAAAGACGTTGTGCCGCAACCACCGTCGCCCCCGCTACCACCACCACATGATGGCACCCATGAAGATGATGATGAATTGGTCAACGTTGACGACTTCATCAACACTGGCCCCACCAAAGGATTGTATATGCCTTCGGTGGATGAAGAACCCTTCGCAGCTCGCGACGGCCATCAAGCTGGTCGGCCAAATACATGCACGCAGCGCCTCGTCTTCCATGGTCTTTCTCAAGAGACGCCTCTGGCCGCCGATCCACCACAAGAGAAACCGGGATTTGTTTTCAACCCCAACACACTCCGAGAGGCGACTGATGAGCAGATGGCAGTGGCTGACACTGTTGTGAAGAAGAAGCACTACAGGAAGAGAGGTAATAATAATAATAAGAAGGGTGCGAGCCAGCCTCTTCCGAAGAGGATCCGGGGTCAGGACGCCGTCGTCGTACCATCCACACAATTTGGCTTGCCCCGAGTGCATGTAGCTAGTGATCCGATATTGACTCCGGATATGATCCACATTGCGGTTGGGGCCATGTTAACTTTGCAAGAGGGTGTCAAGACACTAGAGGCCCTCCTTCTTAAAGACGAAGATCCAAATTACCCGATTTTCACGGCCAAGGTGCCATTGGACATGGGCTTCGTCGATGAACCCCCCACGGATATATTCTTCATAGCCTTCGAGGACATATTCAAGCTGTTTCTCACGAAACGGCTGGACTATAACTTGGTCCGCCTATACGCGCTCAATCTGGTGCTCACGATCAAGAGAGAAAGTACCCCGGAAATCGCGATAGTGGATCCCTACTACATGCGGGACAACCAGTTGGTCGAAGGATCAGAGACACGGACCAAGGCGACGGTGTACCTCGAGAAGTTCATGGTGGACAACAAGAGGAAGGGCACACTTCTTTTGCCTTTCTTTCCCGAGTAAGTACACACACTCGCTCATCGCCACCGTAACTTATGGATTTCTTATAGATTTCTTCCTTTGCTCCTTTTCCAACATTCCATTCCAATTGTGTTGCGCAGAGACAAATACTGCATACTCATCGTCCTTGCCCCGAGGTATTCGCTAGCCACATATTTCGACTCGGGGAGTTTGACGAAGAAGAAAGACTACACCAGAATAAGGGGTGTTCTCAATGAGGCTCTCGAGGGCTACACCAAGAAGGGATACACCTTCATAGATAAGGGGGAATGTATCAAGGATGGCAAACACATGTTCAAGCATGTGCTCGACTTCCCCTGCGTCAAGCAGTCGACTGCTGGTGCCAAGGAGGCCTTCTACATCCTCCATCACCTTAAAGGCTATGTTCGGGATTGCCAGAACCTAACGCTGCCATCTAGTCTCTGAGGATGAGCTGAAACTTTGGCGAAAATCGACGATGCTAATCTTAGAGAAGACTTCCATCGCATTCAGATGAAGTTGTTGCAAATCATCATTGAAGATGTCAACACAAGGGGCGGTCCCCTACAACAAGCCAGGGGGTTGAGTAAGAGGGAGATCGAAGAACGCCTCCGGAAGCAGGGTGACACAAGGACGTGGATGACGAAAGTGGGCTATCTACCGTTCCCGAAGCCGAGCGAGAAGAGGAAGTCTTCATCATGATCGATGTGTGCCTCTAGCATGATCCAGTGTGTGTATATTCTTGATGGACGCGTGCTGTATTAGTGTGTGTGTCATAAACTTTACTATCTCGTGGTCAAAATGGTCATTGTTGTTAGACTTAAACTACCTTGTGGTCGTGTTGTCGTTGAACTTATTGCTTCTATGATGATCTAACTTTTAGGTTTATGGATCATTTGTTTTATATTATGTGAACATATATATATATATATATATGGATGTGAACCCTTTATTCATTCTTCTCGTTGTATTTTTACTAATATGCCTTGTCGTCTGTAGAGATGGCAACGAGGTGGTATGTGGTGTACATGGGTAGGGTTCCAGGAGTCTACGAGGAGTGGGAGGATTGCCACAAACAAGTGAACAAGTTCAGCGGCAACATCTACAAAGGATACGCGACTAGAGAGGAGGCGATAGCCAAGTGGAGGAACCACTTGTGGAAGAAGAACCGGATGAAGATATTCGTCGGGCTAATGCTCTTGCTCACCATTATCACAGTTGTATTCTATTTGATCCTAGTGTAGGCGGCGGTGGCCACTTCATATTTGTAATGTGAGCTGATACGAACTTTGTATTCGGCGCTTATGTAAAAATTTGGCACTTGACACTATATATGTATCTTGATCGGGCTCTAAGTGTTTGTATTATATATATGTCGGTTTTAATACATCTACTACTTGTGCAATGTATTTTATACTCATCTGGATAAATACTGTATAAATCCTGTATAAATACCTGATTATACACCAGGAAAGTATTTTACTTTGAATACGTGTTACGCAATCAGTGGTGCATATAATTATATAGTCAGTGGCGCATGGCTTTTCTGTGGCGCATATGTGTAAATGCGCCACAAAAGTTATTCCTGTGGCGCATATGAAGAAATGCGCCACAGAAGTCTGGGACTTCTATGGCGCATATCTATATGCACCATAGGAAGCAGATATCAGTGGCGAGATAACAGTGGTGACTAGGATATGCGCCACAGAAGAGCTGTTTCCTAGTAGTGATACCTACCTACTAGATTATGCTATTCCAAGTATATTCATGCTTTTGTTTACCTTCCAAATTAAACTTGTTATGAGAAAACTAGTGATTAAAGCTCTCACGAACTTGATGGCACACTTTACTTTACTTGCCCTTAATAAACTTGAACCATTGTGTCTTCTATGTTGTATATGCTTGCACTTATTTGTCGGGAATTAGTAGAACCATGCTTTCATGGGGAACGCTTTCAACATTGCACTTGGTACTTGTACCTAGTTGATATCATGCTCTTTTGTATATGGATGTCGTCGGTGTGAAATGAAAGGGGCGCTTGTAAGTCCATGGAGTTATGTATATGTGTTAGAGAAACGCCTGGGCCGCTGGTCTAATCCATGCTGACATGGTGGAAACCTGTAGCGTAACCAAAATGAGCTGTCTATGAAGCAATCTTCTTATAAAAAAGAGTCCTATATTGAAAAAAAGAGAAAAGAGAAAAAAAAGAGATACTATGAAAAGAGGAAAGAGAGAAAAAAGCACCATATTCCCATGGTAAATAAGAAGAATGCTGAGATGCTCGTTGTCTGCTTGCCTTGTCATTTTGATATGGGGATTCTTCTGTATCGTCGGGCAAGGGGTACCCCGTTGGCGGTTCTCTATGATACACATATACTTACAATGACAAGAACTTACCGGTGACTAAACTTGAGTAGCATGAGGAGCGGCCCTCGTATACAAGGGACATGAGATTTCTGACTTATACTTCGTCAAGCATGTTTACCATAGTTTGTTCACTTTAACCTTAATCACTTCAAGATGCTTATGATAGGGGCAATGAGAGCTGAAAGCTATAAGTACCATAATTTTTGGAAGCTCTTTATGAGACTTGAATCCCTACTTCCTTTTTACAAAGGCTTTTCTTCCACCATTATATTGAGTCTCCATCTTTTACCTTTATGCACCTACTTTGAGAGCATAGTGGCCATTCTTAGTTCTATGTGCATTGTCCCAAGACTAGTTGATTGATGCATACTTTGATATTGCTTGTTTTAAACTATTGTATCTAGTCACTCTTATGAACTTTGAAGGTGTCCTATGCTTTTATATTTGCTACTCTATTGAGGGACAAGCTGAATACTATTATGCCATGTTTTCTTTATGAGAAACAAACAAACGTCTTGCAAAGCATTGTTATTCATGAATCTTTTGTTTGTGCCTTTTCATGCTGCATCATAGTTTCTTTGCTTAGTGTTAGAACTTTGTCTTTCATGTTATGATTGAAGTATTATGATCCCAGCTTTGAATGTTTTACAAATACTTTGATCAAGTCTTTGATGGTGCATGTCACCTCAAAAATTATTCTTTCTTTTTATCACTTACCTACTGGAGGACGAGCAGGAGTTAAGCTTGGGGATGTTGATACATTGCAAATGTATCCATAATTTTTGATGTTCCATGCTTGGTTTTATCCACTTTCTTGTGTTTTGTTCCAACTTTGGAGTACTTTTCATATGATTTCTTGGACTAACCTATTAACAAAGAGCCATAGTGCCAGCTGCCTATTTTCTGCTGTTTTTGGTTCCAGGAAAGTCAGAAAATGAATATTCTCGGAATTGGACGGGACAAAAGCCAAAGTGCCTATTTTTCCGGAAGTGATCAAGTGCCAGAATATGAGACGGAGAAGGGCCACGGGTCGGCCACACCACTTGGCCACGTGGCCAGGCTGGGCCCGCGCTAGGGGGTGGTGTGGTGGCTCCCGGCACCCCCTCGGCCTCTCCTTCAGCCTATATATTTCCCTCGGGACGAAAACCCTAAGTACCCGATCAAAAATCCACGAAAGAGTCTGTAGCCGCCGTCATCTCCATCCCTAGACCGGGAGGGATCTCAAGCTCTTCCTGGCACCCTGCCGGAGTGGGGAATTCACCCTGGAGGCCTTCTTCATCACCATGCAAGCCTTCGGTGTGATGCGTGAGTAGTTCATCCTTGGACTACGGATCCATGCAGTAGCTAGATGGCTGGTTCTCCTCCTTTGTGCTTTCATGTCTAGATCTTGTGAGCTCCGTTCATGATCAAGATCATCTATTTGTAATTCTACATGTTGTGTTTGCGGGGATCCGATGGATATTGAGATGCTATTTCAGATTGATTATTGATTCTATCATGTATTTGTTATTTGTGATCTTGCATGCTTTCCGTTGTTAGTAGCTATCTTGGCCAAGTAGATGCTAGCAACTCCAAGATTTAGTATTTATGCTCGATAGTGGGTTCATGCCCCTGGTAATCTGGGGAAGTGACAGAAATCTCTAAGGTACTAGATGTGCTGTTGCTACTAGGGAGAAAACAACAATCCTTTGTTCATAGAACAATCGTATTGTTTACTTTACACGCAGTTCGTAAAGCAATAATCTGTTGCTTGCAACTTAATACTGGAGGGGGTTCGGATGATAACCTGAAGGTGGATTATTAGTCATAGATGCAGTTGGTTGGCAGTCTATGTATAATGTTGTAATACCCAATCAAGTCTCAAAGGAGTCAAGATGATTAGTATATGCATGTATTGCTATCTCGGTGTTTGGCAATTGCCCCGCTATAATTGGTTCACCCAGCATGTTATCTATCTTAAGGAGAGCCACCTCTAGTGAACTATGGATCCCGGTCCTTTTTCTTTACATACAATCTACAATCTTTTACTGTTTGTGTTTACTTTCTGCAAACTTTTACTTCTTTCCATTCGATACGTTTAATCCTTTGTTTTCCGCAAAACATGGTGAGATTGGCAACCTCATCGCAAGTTGGGGACAATGTTTTGTGGTTGTGTTGTGCAGGTCTCCACGTTGCTACTAGCACCGGTAGTGCGCCCTGCCAAAGCTTAGCTAGTCACACCTTTGGGGTGTTTCCTTGCTCCTACTGGTTCGATTAAACCTTGGTTTCATAACTGAGGGAAACTTGCTGCTGTGCTCATCATACCTTCCTCTTGGGGTTCCCAACGAGCTCTACATCAACCACGCACCAAGCACTTTTCTGGGCGCCGTGCATTGAGCCATCAAGGAGCAAGTGCTCTACGAGCAACCCACCGGCTTCGTCGACTCAGCTCATCCGGATCATGTGTGCCTACTTTCGCGCTCATTATACGGGCTCAAGCAGGCGCCTCGCGCATGGTACCAGCGCATCGCAGCGTTTCTTCACCAACTCGGCTTCCGCTCCACACGCTCTGATGCCTCGCTGTTCGTCTACCATATGGGAGACGCCACGGTGTACCTGCTGCTCTATGTTGATGACATCATCCTGACAGCCAGCACATCTGCACTCTTGCAGCAGCTCACCGACCGCCTTCGTGCTGAGTTTGCGCTCAAGGACTTGTGGCCTCTACACTACTTCCTCGGCATCGAGGTTGTGCGTCGACCGGATGGCTTCTTTCTTCATCAGAAGAAGTATGCTCACGAGCTACTCGACCGTGCTGGGATGCTTAACTACAGCCCCGTCTCCACGCCTGTCGACACAAAGGCCAAGCTCTCTGACACGGATGGCTCTCCTGCGCCGGACACCTCGTTCTACCGGTCCATTGTTGGTGCGCTTCAGTACCTCACTCTCACTAGACCGGAGCTCCAGTATGCTGTTCAGTAGGTGTGTCTTCACATGCATGCTCCCCATGATGCTCATTGGACTTCAGTCAAGCGGATTCTTCGCTACATCCGAGTCACTCTGGATCTTGGTCTCTCACTGCTTGCTTCTGCGGACATAGACATCATCGCCTATTCGGACGTGGACTGGGCCGGCTGCCCCGACACGCAGCGCTCCACTTCGGGGTACTGCGTCTACCTTGGACCCTCGCTCATCTCGTGGTCGTCCAAGCGGCAGCCCACGGTCTATCGCTCCAGCGCCGAGGCGGAGTATCGGGCTATTGCTAATGCTGTCGCTGAGTACTCTTGGCTTCGACAGCTACTTCAAGAGCTCTCATGTCCCGTCGACAAGGCCACCGTGGTCTACTGTGATAACATCTCCGCCGTGTATCTCTCTGCCAACCCCGTCCACCATCGCCGGACGAAGCATATCGAGCTCGATATTAACTTTGTTCATGAACAGGTTGCTCTTGGTCACGTACGTGTATTACACGTACCCACCTCACAGCAGTTCACGGATATCATGACCAAAGGATTGCCTATAGCGTCTTTTGAGGAGTTTCTATACAGCCTTTGCATCCGCTCGGCCGACGCTTCGACTGCGGGGGGGTGTTGAGTAGATATTTGTGTATAGTATATTAGCGATTAGGCCCCTTATCTATTTTATGTCTGAGGGTATGGAGGCCTCCCAGTGTACCTATATATACGTGTGGTTCGCACCATAGTAATACAACGTGTGTAACAACTCCGCTATAGGTTGTACCTGATAACGAAGGATATCTAGTCACCTCCTTGTGGAAGGCATTATCTATAGATCGAACCTCTTCATAGTGAAATCCATGATCTGGATTTTGTGGTTAGACAAGGCGACTATATCGATTATGTAGTGTTACCTTCTTGGAGACGTCGCTTTGGAGAACCCATGCATGCAGTCTAGGTGCCGTCAATGGTGGTGGTTTGTTCATGTTGCTGCGAGCATCTGATCGCTCTGACGTGATCTCTTTCTTTTTTTGCTTTTCGGTTGTGTGCATCCTTGATGTCTAGACTAGTTCTAGACATTTTCTTGTTGCAGAACCTAGGTGTAGGTATCTTCTTGATATCTTCCCTTTATTAAAAAAATTTCATGATCATATACATAGGATTTGCTTCATGTGTCTAAGAGTAAAATGTGTGTCGCTCAGTTTGTACCCACATTTCGGTTGAGGTTAGTCGATTATCATAATGCCACCGGCTCAGCCAGTTTGTTCCAACGAAATGTTTGCTTGATTACCGTTATCTACTTTGTGGATATCTTTAACAACAGATAAATGCAATGCGAAAGAGGGCTCAACTTCTTAAGTCAAACTTTGAAAAAATATCAAAAAATGTTTTGAAAACTTTGGTACCCACGTTTAGGTTGATTTTTTATGACATAAAAATAGGGTGACAAAAATACTCGTGTCCGCGTCACAGAGACACATAGAATATGATTCAAAGACGCGTAAATGTAAATGACAAACAATCAAAGATTGTCATTACTTCTGGAACTCCTACATTTATATGATAATTCTGTTAATTACATCTCCGAAGAGAAAACTACTGATTAAGAATTCCAATATTTCTAATACATAGCATTACATCACATGACTATTACAAAAGATGAAATAAAACTAAGAAGTCATCGTCGATGTGGTTGACGAAATCCTTCCCAGTGAACTTGAAGTTTATCTTTGTAAGTATACATTATGCTGATGATCCCATATCAAAGAATTTGCATGGTGACAGATTTGGCCATATTTTGAAAAAACATCGAAGAGGAAGTAGTATGAAGAGTATGGCTCGATCAGCTACTCTCATGAGAAGGAGCCGAACCCGACTGTTTTCCTTGTTGATTTTAGGGTCCTTTGTGCTAAATGTATGGACCTTGATGTAATTTACCCCTATTTTAGGTCTAAAAATGTAAGTGGTGAAATTTATACGATTATTTTAAGCTTACTTATCAACGAGTATGCACATTCTTGGATTTCAAGCCGAACGACCATGGTCGTCAAGGCCATATCAACATCATACTATATGCTCATGATCCCATGTTAGACAATGTGCATGGCAGTAGATTTGGCCATGTTTTGAAAACAATTGAGGAGGAAGTAGTATTAAGAGTTTGGCTCATATCAACTGATCTCTTGAGAAGGATTCGAACTAGAATTTTTTCCATTTATGGTCCTTTATGCTAAATGTATGGACCTCGATGTAATTTTTGCTTTTTTGAGGTTCCTGATATAAAATGTACTCTGATCGACCGTGTAAAGTTCTAACCTAAAAGTAAGTGGTGAAATTTAATTGAATTTAGGCTTAGTTGTCAAAGAGTATGAACCATTCTTCAATTTCAAGATGAACCACCAAGTTCAAGGCCATATCTACATCATTCTTTATGCTCATGATCCCATATCCAAGAATTTGCATGCCGACAAATTTGGCCATATTTTGAAAATCGAAGATGAAGTAGTATGAAGAGTATGGCTCGATCAGCTACTCTCGTGAGAAAGAGCCGAACCCGAATGTTTTCCTTGCTTAATTGTAGGGTCCTTTGTGCTAAATGTGTGGACCTCGATGTAATTTCCCCCCTTTTTAGGTCCTTGTTGTAAAATGTACTCCCATCGACCGTGTAAAATTCTAACCTAAAAGTAAGTGGTGAAATTTAAACAAATTTCGGCTTATAGTTGTCAATGAGTATGGACATTCTTTGATTTCAAGCCGAACGACCACAAGGTCGAGGCCATATCTCTACATCATACTTTATTCTGATGATCGAGAACCCAAGAATTTGCATGGCGATATATTTGCCCATATTGTGAAAACAATCTATGAAAATTAGTATGAAGAGTATGGCTCGATCAGCTGCTCTCTCGAGAAGGAGCCGAACCCGATTATTTTCTTTGCTCAATTTTAGGGTCCTTTGTGCGAAATGTATGGACCTCACTATAATTCCCCCCTTTTTAGGTCCTTGATGAAGAATGTACTCTCACCAACTGTGTAAAATGCTAACCTATAAGTAAGTGATGAAATTTCAATGAATTTAAGCATAGTTGTCAACAAGTATGAAAAAATCTTGGATTTCAAGCCGAACGACCACGAGGTCAAGGCCATATCTCTACATCATACTTTATTTTGATGATTCCATATTCAAGAATTTGCATGGCGATAGATTTAGCCATATTTTTAAAACAATCGAAGTGGAAGTAGTATGAAGAGTATGGCTCGACCAGCTGCTCTCTCGAGAAGGAGCCGAACCCGATTGTTTTCTTTTCTCAATTTTAGGGTCCTTTGTGCTAAATGTATGGACCTCAATGTAGTTTTACTTTTTAGGTCCTTTATGTAGAATGTACTTTATGCTTATGATCCCATATCCAAGAATTTGCATGCCGACAAATTTGGCCATCTTTTGAAATCAATCGAAGATATTAAAAAACATAATCAATTTCATTTTTCCAAGTGATAGGAATTTATTTTCTAAAAAGCAAGTAAGAAGATTTTGTCGATCAGCTGCTCTCTCGAGGAGCCATACCCGACTGTTTTCAATTCCTTGTTTGGTTTTAGGGTCCTTTGTGCTAAATGTATGGACCTCGATGTAATTTTCCCTTTTTTAGGTCCTTGATGTAAAATGTAGTCACACCATCCGTGTAAAATTCTAACTAAAAAGTGTAAGTGGTGAAATTCAAACGAATTTAAGCTTACTTGTCAATGAGTATGAACATTCTTGGATTTCAAGCCGAACAACCAAGGAATGATGATGATATGACCGAAAAAATCAAGCACCAGAAATAAAGGAAACCAATCAACACATGGCATCGATGAAGTGCTCAAGCAAAGATGATGATATGACAAGTTATTTAGAGTTTAAATGCAACCCTAAAGCATGCTTGACAAATTAAACGGGGTTCCAAGGGGTCCAAACCCTAATACAGGAGAGACCCCGGAATCATCTACGGGGGTTCCCTTTGTTCTTCTAATTAAACTTGTAATTAGAGTTGTTGAACAGTGCATGATTTTGATACTAAAGTGTAGATCTTGTTTTCTGAACATTTTGATATATTACACATATTTTTCTGACTTATAAATAATTACTTTTGAATTTTCTAGTGTTTATTCAATTTCTAGAATTACTTAAACCATTTCTGAAAATATTAAACAACCTAGAACTTTTTACATAGGGGCAACCCCTAGCCACAATGGGTGACTGAGGGGCCCCAGGCTACCTCAGTTGCCACAGGAAGGGGAGGGACCTAGCCTGGGTTTGACCGGGTCTGACCCGCGCGCTAACGTCGTGATGACGCATGCGTGATGTCACCCGCCGATTAGCGTTAGACGGTGATCGCCGGCAACGTCACAACGCATGCCAGCAAGCGTGAGCGTGCGCGATCGAGAGAGGCGACCGTGACGAGCCTAACTAGGGCGGCGCCGCTGCAGAATGGTCGTCGGAGGTAGCACTTCAGCGAGCAGCGGCGGCGATGCTTGCAGGTCTACGGTGCACGGAGAACACAACAAGCAAGCGAGGCTGTGAGAGGGTGCTTGAGCACCAGAAGCTCACCCTGGAGCGGTTGGTGGTGATGGCAAGGCGGGGTGCGGTCGGAATCAACGGCGATTGATGATGATGGTGGCGGCCGGAGTCGGGGACGAGGGTTCGATCTGGATGCATGGGAGCAAGCCGGCTCACGCAAGTAGGGGCAAACGAACGAGCTGAGGAAGGCAGAGATTGTGGCATGAGCAGCAGGGCACGGGGTGGCCAGGAGTGAGCTCTAGCTCGAGGCGATGGTGGGCTAGGGTTCGAGTGAGGAGGGGAAAACCGTGAGAGGGCTCGAGGGGAAGTGAGATGGGTATGAGGAGAGAGAGAGCGGATCACGACGGTTCTTGTGTCGTTCTTATGTTCGCGAGGCGACCACTACGGTGGCGGGAATCGCAGCGGTGAGCATAGGGCGGCCGCGCGCAAGACAGCGAGCTGCTTGCCTCTTCGCGGAAGACGACAGACGAAGGGGTAAGATGGGCTAGGCCGAGCTGGGCTGCTACGGGCTACTGACTGCGGCACGGGTGGGCAACAGAGAGAGAAGGGAGAGGGAGAGAGGCAAGCTAGGCTGGGCCTGGTTCGGCTGCTCCATATTTTTACATAAAACGTTTTTCCTTTTCTATTTCGTGTTTTGTTTTTGTATTTTCAAATTATTTTCGGATTTAAATTGCTTGAAAATACTAGAGGATTTGTAAATAATAAGAAACCACTGCAGGGCCCTTTTATACTCTTTGGGCTCCACACTTTTGATCTTTCCAAAATACAAAAACCATTTTGAATTCATTTGAGAGAGAGGAAACTAGGGTTTTATCTTCATTTTCTTTGCATGCATTTTTAAGGGATGATGCTCATGAATGCACAAACAACCCTAAATATAAGATTAACTAAAACTGGGGTGTTATAGATCTATCCCCCTTACGAGAATCTCGACCCGAGATTCCGTAGGTAGGAAGTAGGAAGAGAAACATGGTCACTTCTAAGGGAAGAGGGAAACACACTAACAACACGCAGAGTATCTCATGGCCAACTCATGAAGGAGGTGTTCAAAAACAACTCGGAGATGGTGAACATGAAACACATCAAGGTAAAGGAGGAAACGAGAGGAGATGGTTTCAAGTTGACGGATAACTTGTCTTCATAAGGATTGAGACCATGGAGCTTCAAAGGAGTTAAAGCTTATGAAAAAGAAAGCTTACATCAGAAAGAACATGACCATAGACTTCGGGATATGTAAGTCTACTACACGGCTTAAGTAGAGCTTTTAGGGATACAGAGATACGAATAACCAAGTTATTGAACTACTTTTGATACAGAAGGGTCACTCTTCGTTCAACAGAAGGTTAAGACGGAAAGGTGTTTTGTGGAGAGGACTCGTAGGAGTCACAAGGATCATGTAACAAAAGAAACTTATGATTACCAAAATCACAGTCGCTCTTCGAACATGGTTGAAAAATGAAGGAAACTCTTTATTCATCCAGGACTACCAAAATCTTTGTCGAAGATCATGGTATCACTTTACACCACCGGATGAATAGGCAAGAAGATTCATGATGACACGAGGAAAAAGAAATTTCATTCTCAGACTTCAATTATTTGGCACAACAAGAATCTTGCCAACATAAGAGAGTTAGGAGGATCGATCGAGAGACATTTAGCAACACTACTTTAAATGTTCTCCTTGATGTTTGAGAAAGGAGACATCAATTAAAGGTGGTACTTCGGATACAAAAGAAACCATAAGAACAACTCCTATAATAGAATCATAGAAGGAGCCTCATGAAGAGTGGTTGTTATTTGCTGACTCAAGAGAATATGACAATAGGTCTTCCGAATAGTTGTGTCAACCATTTCATCAATCTTACCAGATTTACAAATAGACCTATGTCAAAACCTTGAGGAACACCAACCATCATATGTGCTTGAGATTCAGATTTTTGCTAGGTGAGATGATACTTCAGACTCAGCATGTCCAAATAGAAAGCTTGCAACATTTACTATAAAGATAAAGCCACTAGATTCTCAAGACATTGACTATAGTGTTGAGCTCCAATAGACTAAGCTAGATTGCTAGACCCATGTATTAGCAACTTTATTTCCTTTGGGGATATGTTATCTTCCCCCGCCTTTGATTTGATTTGGGTTATCTTCAAATCAAACTCAGTTCCAAGGACTATCTTGATGATGTTGCTACTCGTGATGTTGCAATTGAGTACATCCTCATGTCCGTTGGTCTGACCAATAGTTTTGTCTTGTTCATACAACATATGAGTCCATCTTCCTGGATTATCTCGATAAGTTTGTTGTTGATCCCATCGATAACATCCTTATATTCTCCAAGCTAGAGTAGATTCATATGGAACCTTTGGCATTAAAGTTGGAATACTTTTAAGAACCATCTCCGGGTTGTCTCGAAGTATGTGTTCTGGATGTTAGAAGTAACATTCTCCAATTCATGCGCAATTATAGGAAGATGTCATCGTGGTTTCGAGTAGAGTTGTTTCCGTTTCTTCAAGGACACATGTGTATTTCGTTGCAAGGTATTCATGTAGGTGCAAATTTGTAACTGTACGTCTCCACATTATTTGTAACATCACCTGCCTCCATTTTCTGCATCACATCAACACTACTAGAAGACATGATTAGTACATTAGTGCACAAATCAAAATCAGTATGGTGGAAACTCTCACAACTCACTCACAACTAATAAGAAAGGAGATCTTACCGTTCCAAAGTGAATAGAGATGATCTACCAAACGAAATCAAAAACTGATGCACTGATGTGATGAAGTGAATATCAAAGGTATAGAGAAGCTCAGAAGGGGAATGAAAGTATCAACGGAATCAAACGTCGTATTGGTATAGGAAAGGTACCTGGATTCACCGAAGATGAAGAAGGAGTACTGTGGTACAAAGGACGTATCTGTGTTCTAGCAGATTCGGAGCTAAAGGAAGTTATCATGAAGGAGGCTCATGATACTCTTTATTCTATCCACCCCGGAGGAACAAAGATCTATCAGGATTTGAAAGAACAATTTTGGTGGCACAAGATGAAGAGAGAGATCGGAAGTAGCTCGTCATTTCTAGGACCAGGTCAAAGTGTTGTATTCCGCAAATTAAGAAGCATGATTAGATTCTATCAGTCTACTTTAGAGAATCACACCCTTTTATACTAAGAGGTCGTGCTGAGTTTCGTGACCCTTTAATGAAGTGATTCTTTTACACATCTTTACCCATCCTTCCTTCGAGCTTTTGCGCTCGAAAATGATGCGTGTGTGTAATAATGTGGCCATCTGAGATTCTTGGAAATTATTATTGCTTTGAACTCCAAGGACATTTGTGCCATCCATCCCTTTAAAGATGAACTAAGTTGGATAGAACTTTTGTCTTTACAACTCTCCAAGTTGTTGTTTAAGCTCAACCAACTTGTTTAGGGTATCTAGTACGGATCTTTGGAGAAATGAGCAGTTCAAAGAACTTGCTTACTCAGGAACTTGACAACACGGTCATGTGGCAACATGGTGGTACTTCTAAGACGTCTAGAATATCACGAACCATCGATATGTCACTTAGTTCGAGAGGAAACCTCCTTGGTAAGGCAATAAGACTCAGTCTCACAGCTTCGGCACGAGCCTAACTCTTTGACCGAAGAGATGGTACCAGAATAACGAACTTGGTAACACAATCATCCTTCACTTAGTGATAGGGCTAACCATCTCCTGACATTCCGAAATGGTTTTTCATGACGGACCACAAGAGTATCTTGCATCGGAAAATAGCAATGCACATTTACTACTTGGCTACCAACTGATAGACAAAGGTCGGAAACAACAAGGGGAAAAAGGACATGCTCAGGATAGAATCCTGAGATGTGGATGCATAGATTAACATTCTTCCGAAAACCAATGCATAGAAGAGGTAAGGCGTGGAAAAGTCATGAGGATAGATGCGACTCATGAGGAGTAATCTTGTCGTGATCTATTTGGTTTCATTAAAGAACATCTGCCATTGCTAGTGGTTGGGGAAGTCCTTAATTGTCATGATTCAATTACGACAATATCCACAAGCTTGAAGGCTAGAATTGTAGTACCAACCATCTTGCGGTAATGTTTGAACATTTACGACATGAATCAATGGAATGGACCTTGGGTTAAAGATCAGCTTCATGTACAGGATTTACAATATCAAAATCTAGTAAAATCCGGGACCTTCGGTTCAAGTCTAAGGGTTAAAACCTAGGAAAGAAGTAACTACTACTTGAGTGACATAGGATACACTGCAATGTAGTAATCATGAGGTAGCTACCAAAGAAGAAAGAACTTCTGAAGTACCCAAACAAATCAAAAGGAGACACATGAGGAGAATATCATTTTGCGGCCCAAAAGTTGGGGTGTACAGGCAACGCGGTACCCAAGTTCCCTGAAATCAGCCGAGATGACTGCAGTTGGTGTGCCAAATACTCAGAGGGTCTTTTTCGGCACGAATTCAACTTTACATTTCAATAAAAAAATCAGGCTAACGGGCATCAAGTTGGGCCCTCCTATCAGTTCTTGCCGTTATGTCGCTCCTGTCGCTTAGGCGGGGTGGCTGTCACGTAGGCTTGCAGCGTTGGCACAGTGGATATGACAACACCCCCTACCCAGTGTATTGACGTGACAAAACAGGGCCCATGCATCGGCTTTATAATTATTTTTTGTTTACTCAGAAGTTGGAACGGCCACCGTCACGCGTCTCTCCTTGGAATTTCGTCCTAATCGTTAACCCCTACCATAAAAGCGCATTGACGGTTCCACCGTTCCCCTGCCTCACAGAAACCACTCTTCTTCATGTCATCTACTATCTTCTTCCCGTCTTCTCCTTGCCGCCATGGAAGATCTACGCACTCTAGAGACAAGCTTCACTACCCATGACAATAAGAAGATAGACGTTGTCTACACCAACGAGGAGGAGGGAGTGGTGCGTATCCGGAGGATGTACGAGGGTTGGCTTGGGATAGACGAGGACAAGTTTGTGGGATTGGACCTCGAGTAGACCCTGGAGCACCCATATGAAGGGAGTGAAGTCGCCGTCGTTCAACTGGCCATGCGGAAACACGTCCTCGTCTACCACCTCTCCCGGTTTGTAGATCTACTCTCTGTAGCTAACCGCTTTTAGGGTTTTCTCCTCTTGTTCTTTATCCACTTGCTCATCTTGCAACTACTGGATTTTATTTAGGACCAAATAAATTAGGGTTTGCCTATGTCTCAATCGACTGAGATTTTATTTAGTCTCAATCACCTAAGAAAAGTGCAATCGTAGTTAAAAGAAATGTGCAACTCGTTCAGTCGACTGAGAAAGAGCAAAACCGAATAAATTATGACAATACAATGTTGAGAGTCTTGATCTTGCATTTACTAAAATTTTCAAAATTATATTGAGATGATGATCTTGCATTGACAAAATATTTGTAGTTACAAATTTTGGTGATGACAAACTACATACTTTCAGGACTGACAGGAAATGTCCGGCGCTGCACCAGTTCCTTGTAGAAAAGGGAATTGTTTTCTGCATTGTCGACACAACAACTGATTTTTCGAAATTGTATCAAGAGGAAATTATAATTCCTATGCACAACTGGATCAATATTCAGCGTCTTATCAACATCCTAGGGGGCTCGAAGAAGGATGGAATGGCATCACTCGCAACTAGAATCCTCGATGAGTCGTACGACAAAATGAAGGAAGATTTCCCTACGGATAAGCACGATTTCTGGGACGAGTGGCCGTTGTCTAATATAAACCTGAAGTATGCAGCCATAGATGCTTATGTGACCTACCAGCGGTACAAGAAGATCCATTTTTTTCTACGTTACCTCGTGTTTTGCCCTATTTGCAAGAGGGAAGACGTGCTTACGGGAGCCCTTTGTAGAAAATGCGGAATACCTGAGTTTGAAGTTGAATATGCAAAGAAATTGGCTGCATCTGAAGCGGCTGATAGAGAGGCTGCAGAAGCAGCTAAAAGAGAGCCTGCAGCTGAAGAAGCAGCTGACAGAGAGGCTGCAGCTGAAGCGGCAAACAGAGAGGCATCATCTTCTAGCGGCAACAATCAGGCCTGTGATGCACCGCTAATTGTGCCACAGGACGCTGAAGATAGGAAAGCCAAGTCAGATGCCAATTGGGACAAAGCAGTTCGTGAGATGTGGAGTACCTGGAATGGTCGCAGTTCGTCGCCTAGGAACGATGGCAAGCGCCTCAAGTGGTCTGATGAGGAGTGAATTAAATTTTACTTGTCAGTGTTATGTTTCTGTTTTGTGGAACTCAGTTAGCTTGCCAAGATGTCTAGCACCTCAAGTGATACTAGTAAAATAAATTTAACCCTCGTTGTGTTATGTTTATGCATGTGTCTTGTAGCTTGTCAAGATGGTAGTTTCTTAACTGATAGTTTGAAAGAGTGCCCTTTTCCTGTCTCGCTAAACATATATGTTTCATTTTGCCCAAATTGGTAGCAAATCTAGAGAAGATTCTCACTTTGATATTTCGTTCCCTTTTGGACCTCTTTTTGCCTCCGATCAGGTAGCAAATCTAGAGCAGCAAATCACACCAGGCAGAATACATTCATTCAGAAAACAAAACAAATGTGGATATAGCTATGCGCAGCTAAATAGGATATAGTGATAGAAAGTATGTTGCTTAACGAGGTTCGATGCATTCATCCAGAAATAGGATATAGCTAGAAAGAAGCTGCTTAGCAGCAGTAGCAACCGCTGCAGCTGCAGGCACATCCTGCAAGCGCCCGCGCCTCTGCCTCCTCCCTCCGGCACTTCCTCCACTTCTTGCTGCCCAGTTTCTTGGACTTGGGGAGCCTTGGGCCTGATTGGAGGCATCGACCCTCTTTGATGGCCACCCACAGGAGGTTTCGGAGGTGAATGCCGAGAGCCCGGTATTCAGCGATGTAGGCGT